>PVIU01018870.1:0-37920 GCA_004026605.1 Ondatra zibethicus
TTAAGTTTGGCTGCCTCCGAGGACATATCCTCGCAGCATGCCTTTCGGGAAACTTAGGCTCAGGAGGTGAATAGCCAGTTCCCATGCTTTCCTTATACTGCAACTTTCAAACTATTAAAAATCATTTCTCTTTTGAAAGGGCTTACTTACATCCTTGACATTTGAAAAAGTGCTATCAACAATGTTTATAAGTTTTACAGAATAATTTTAGCTCCTATTGGTCTCCTCTCTGTGATTAAGAATGTAAGTTGGTGGTCTTTTTGTCATTTCAGAATTTTGATGTTTTCATATCAATTTTGAGTTCCAAGAGGAAATGAATAATTCACTCTTTATCATTCATAATAAGATGTTGTAAAGAACAGTTAATGCATGATTGGGTTGTTGCTTCATTGGCAATATTTACCTAGAGTACAGGGAATGCTGGGTCCTCTCCCCAGCACCTAGTGAAGTTGGCATGATATTGCAAGCCTCTTACAGAAACTGCAGCAGTGAGGAGGGGAGGTGGAGCCAGAGAGATGGGAAATTCAAGGTCATCTTTCTCTGCATGGTGACTCTGTGGTCATCTTGTGAGACCCTATTGAAAAGAAAGAAAAACTGCATCAGGAAAAAAAAACCAATTGGATTAGAAAAATTAAGAAAAAGAAGAAGAAAAGAATGTAACAGGGTAAACAGGGATGGAAAGAGGGTGAGCTCTGTTTTGTTGTTTATTGGCTGTGTCATGCCGTCTATGGCCAAGGCTTTATGAATGACATTCTTGTTTCCAGTTCCACCTCTCCTTTTCTTTATCAACCATGACTCCTCTCAGACTTTCTTAATGATGAGCCTTCTACCTACCTCTCTCATTCAGAGCACAACGAGCCTGAAAACACACATATGCAGAAAGGTAGGAAATTGTTAACTGAATATGAACGTAGCCCACAGACACAGTCCAGGTGTAAACCTATCGTTCAGAGCTAATTCAAGGACAGAAGCTCTTTAAGCGAACTACCACATAACCACCAATGCTGCTTTCCCCATTTCCTCCCCATCCCATGTCCCATGCACACTGGCCTCCTAGTGGTTCATCAGATATAACAGACATGTTTTTAAATAACTCCCCAACGCTGTTCTTATTTTATTTGTCTTTATAAATAATATGAATTGCATGACAGAGTAGTGGAGTGTGTGCTTTTGTTTGGTGATGGTATGGGGACTGAACTCAGGTTCTCACACATAATAGGTATGAGATATACTGTCTCAAACTGAAATAAAAAATGATTTATTCAGGTCCTCTTTTAATCCAGATTCCTGATTCTTTCAGAATGCTTCTTTCTCTTTACTAAGAAATAACCTTGCCAGAGAGTCTTTGATGACTAAACAATTTCAATACACAGCTGCAATTCTTATATGACTAAGCAGTTTTGACCCTTATCTGCCCAGGGTTCCCTCTGCTTCTCTAGCTAACGCTCATCCACTCTAATGGCCTTGGTGCTTTGGCACTGGCTCACACTTCTCTATCATTTCATGGAGGTTCTTTAACTTTTGGAAGCATCCTCTGGTGAGCAGTCACAGGTCAAATATCAGTGTCTGAGCAGGGAATCACTGCATCTCTTGCCAAACTAGATCCTCTTTATATTCTTTATATCTCCTACAGCAAGTAGCATTTTTGTGAAGCATAATTTTAAAAGGTTTACCTATTTCAAGATTTTATTTTAAAGTTTCACCTAAAGAGTTCCCCAATACTAGATTATAAATTCTCAGTTTGGTGATCACCAAATTAATAAAATCTTTAGCCAGGGTACTTTTCTTTTAAAACATTTTTGCCGTGTATATGATCCGCATACTAAAAACTATGAAATTAATTAACAGGCTCTGTGCATTAGGTAAGTTTCTGCTGTTGATAATGTATAGATATGTATTTCAGTATGATATTTGTGCATATTTCTATGTATTATCTAAATCTATTGTGAGAGTATTACATTTATTTTAAATTTCAGAAAAAAATCTTGCATTTTGAAATATTACAAATAAAGTTATAGGGTGCACTTGAAAAAGTTTGCAATGCTCTTTTAAAACCTTAAATTAACTTTGAGGTTAATTTAAAAAAAGAGCAGTAAGGTGCACTTCCAACTTTTGCTTTCTGAGAGTTGTCATTCACACCACACACTCCATCACAGATGTCCTGGCATGTCATCTTTAAATCCTTAGCACTCAGAAAATAGTCATTTATGTACAGTGTTAGAACAAAGAATTGGCCTCTGGCTTTCCTTAAAAACCTCAAGCTTTCATAGGAGAGAACAACAGATTAATGCCTCTTTGGAGACTACTCCCTGTGGTAGAATACCTTGCTCAACCTTGTTACAGGTTTGCCACAATTTGTTATGCCAGACTTTGTTGACTCTCCAAGGGAGGCCTTACCTACCCCCTCTGAATAGTGGATGGGGGGGGCAGAAAGGAGAGGAGGTTGGGTGCGGGAGAAGGGGAGGGAGGGGGAACTGGACTTGGTATGTAAAAGACAAAAAATGAATAAGTAAAATAAAAAAAACAGAATAACATCACCAGGATGGAAAAAAAAAACACCCTTTGATACAAACCACCAACGTATTCCATGTTTTGTATTGTTTCAGTGTTTTTCATTTAAGCTTGTAGTATACTGAATCAGGTACCCTGTAGCAAATTCTAGAAAACTCTCTTTCTCTCTCTCTCTCTCTCTCTCTCTCTCTCTCTCTCTCTCTCTCTCTCTCTCTCCTCCCCCCCCCCCTCTCTGTCACACACTTTCAGGTTAGGTCATGAAAAGTTTGTGGACTCTGATAAATCTCTTTGCCAACACAATAATCCGAATCAGACCAAATCAAACCAAATTAGACAAAGCCCAGGTTTAATGGATACCAATCTCCCTATGGCTTTCCAGCCCCCCAGAGAGGACCTGGGGAAGGAAGACCTGAAAACCACATGTTGTTCTCTGGGAGGCAGTTTAAATACCCCATGGGAGTGGTCTTGAGCATCTCTGGAGAGGGGTCATCTTTGGTGGGCTTTCTCAGGGGTAGAGTCTGGACTGAAGCAACTCCCTGGGGAGGGGGCTTGGGATGGAACTTCCACATGGATGTTCCAGACTCTTTGGATATGTGGATGTCAGTGGCTGGGATGAAGACGTAACCCAAACATCCCAGACTCTTTGGGTATATGGATGCATGCCAGGGACTGGGATGTGCCTTCCACCTAAATAGGTCATTTCTTCTAGCTGTTGTGACTTTGTCACATATAATCTTTGCAGCTGTAATGAACTCTTTCCATGACCATGTCTTTGAGGAATTCACTCACAACAGCTTGTAATCCATGAAGGACTCCTGCGTAGCATGAACAGGCGCTGAGCGAGGCACGCATGCTTGCTTTCTGCCTCAGGTTTCCAATGGGTCCCTGCAGATGTGTTTTATATTATCTCTTCATGGGATCAGAGAACACTTTTGCTTTGCTGCTACTTGCAATTTTCACGCAAAGATTCTCCTTAAAAGTTTTACAAACCAAAAGATTTAGGAAGGAAAATAAAATAGACTAGTAAATCTGGCCTTCTGGTCAATGTCCTCCTCTCAGTAATAAGATTTGACAAAGGAAATTTTATTACACCAGAATAGAGTAAAAGTTGTCAGCTACGGAAAAGAAACACATCTAAGTGGGTTCAGGATATAGCTCAGTAGAGGCATGTTTTTTTTTTTTTCAGCATGCTCCAGGCCCTAGTTTCAATCTTTAGCCCAGAAAAAAATTAAGCAAACACTGAGTGATTCTGACTGCTGAGTGATAGCATTCTCAAAAGAGTCATTAGAGTGGAAACACACAGGCTTATTTATGTTCACAATTGCTAATTTTGGATCCCAACCTTAAGAACAATGGGAGAATATTAAACAACCTTTCTAGTTTTGTTGCAATTAACCCTCTTATGCCAGGCTGACTTCATATGCTACAATCTAAGCTCCAAACCATAGATGAACTGACTTGTGACTTCTTTGGAACTTAACACCAGTATAAAGACTTAAAGCAACTCTTTCTTAAGAGGCAGTTCCACAGTCAGTAGGACAGGTAAATTCCAGTGTTCAATAGGTGGCTTCAGGTAGATGGGATAATATGTGCTACCCGCACAATGGTACTCCTAATTCTTGACGAAATATGTTAGTAAAGGCTAAACTGTACCCACTTATTTAACATTAGCCTATTTTTAATCCTGTCTGGTTGCATTACCAATTTAGCTGATAAGCATCACACAGGAAGTTACTGAGTATTATTAGTTCTTAGGCTTAGGGTGTTCTTAGATTATGAAGAAAATCTTATTTCACTCCTTATTTCAGAGAGGGCTTCAGGCTAGTATTGTGTCTTTCAGTTCCTGCTTCTCAAAGTGAGTGTTCTCATGAATGTTTTAGAGAAAATGTAATTTCTCAAATCTACCAATTAGTAATTTTTAATAGACAATCCAACAGTTAACTTTGCCAAATGCAAAAATGTTTACTTCTACATCCTCCACTTGAAAATTAATATTTTTTTAGAACTCTAGAAGTTTAAACTCAAAAGTTTCAAATCATGTAACCTGTTCACTGGTGTTATATAAAAGCCACTCTTAGGCTCTGATGAGTTTGTCATTAAAACAGTGTTCTGGAGTGGGCAGTAATCATAGCAGTACTTGGGATTGGAAGGGTGAGATCTATCAAAAAGAAACATAAATGGACATTTGGAAGAAATCATGACTGGCGGGAAGAGAAAAACAGTCATTATGTTTCTGTGGGTACCTACATCAGGGAAAACAAAAAGGAAAAGCAGCCAGGATTTAGTGTTCTTGTGGGCCTCAGGTCTATAAGAAAATGGGGATCGGCCTCAGCCTTCATCTTACAAAAGGAAATATGATTATGATTTAAATGTATGTTGTATGTTGAAATTGTCTAATAAACTAAAAGTATCAATGATTAGGAAATGTGAGCTAATACTTTGATTTTGCTAAAATTTGTTACTGGGATATTAAAAAAATTAAAGCCCTTCTTTCTTCTTCTGTTATGTTCAAAGAGATTGCAATTACTACAGATGCTTTTCAAATCCAACTTGGAATGTGCCTTCTGAGAAGATACTTTTTTTTTCCATTATTTTCTTTTCTGTAATTTCTCATAGACTATAGCATGATGTAATTTTGGTATAATGATAAATGCAATATTTTCTAGGCAATGGTTCTATGAGACTCAAATGCATCACTCACTAAGACTGACAACAGGAGGCTATTATGGGCATCAGTTCTTTGTTTATTACTGGTTTAAGGAAGGATTTGGTGGTCAGCTGCTATTTCTGATCATTAGAGCCACCTCTTTTAGCAATATGATGTTCTTCAAGGATGCTGATGCTCAGTATGTGCTGAAGTTCAGGTAAAAAGTGCTGGCATTTTGGAAAATCCTTACCCTGTAACATGGCCCTAGTACTATTAAGTTTAGCCAATCAAGGATGTGTTAGGTCTGTTTTTCATCTGGGCTTGTCCCTCTGCCTAATCTTGCATTCTCCCTCTGCCTTCTAAAACAGTTGATCACAGAGGAAGTTATTCTCTATTGTGCCCTGCATATTAAACTTCCAAACAGATTTTTCTAAAAAATATAGCTGACAGCTAACTCTAAAAATTCAAGGCTTATTCAACCTAGACAGAATCCATTCAGTTATACTTAAGCTTTTAAGATATGCAAGAACACATTGCACCAGGAAAAGAGTCACTTATTCTCTATGTGCAAGAGACTCTCCTTCAGTTGGCTGTGGCATTGTGAACTAAAATGACTTATCTGTTGATAATGGAAAATGCCAGTGTCAATGTCAGAGCACATTTGGAAGCAAAATTGTAATAGTGTATTGAGTAGAGACCTGAAAGATATGGAGGTACTGCCTAGAATGTACTGCTGTCCTATAATGAAATGGATAGAAATACCATGCAATATACTACAGTTATCCTCGAAGAAGGAAAAGCAGGATTAAACAAACACATCCAACCCCACTCACCCCTCCCACACAGACAAAAAACCTCTTAAAATTTTCTTTCACATGAATAAATTTCAGTGCTAATAATGACAGGCACTATATTATATATTATTTCTAATAATTTAAAGATGAAGAAAGGTAACAGCATCTCTAATTGGAATAACTAAAACGATCTTTTATAATGCCATTGTTTTCTTTTATGTTAATAAGAAAAATGTCAGCTTTATTAGTTTTTTAAATTTCCTTTTCTTTTTCTTGATGGTTTTTGTGGATAAATGTAACTTTGAAGTTAATTTTTGACTTGTCAAGCTTTTACTATTAAAATTATCTCTTTGAGCAATCCTTACACTGAAGATATTTTATATATTTTTAAAATTATATTATATTCTCTTTTCTTTGCATCCTAAATTATAAGACTATTATGGAATATCTAAAATTTTGGAGAAGTAAATGATATACTAATGATAAATGGCAGATATATTAAGTTTTTTGTGTTCATGTGTGTGTGTGTGTGTGTGTGTGTGTGTGTGTGTGTGTGTGTGTGTGATTTATTAGAATGGCTTATAGGCTGTGGTCCAGTTAGTTAATGGCCTTCTACCAGTGGAAAATCCAAGAATCCACTTGTTCAGTCCACAAGGCTGGATGTTTCAGCTGGTCCCCAGTATGTGCTGGGGTTCCAAATATTAGGCTTTAATGCCTTGTTAAAGGGAAGGAATAGCCTTACCAGTGAGAGCAAGAGTAAGTAGGCAAAGAGAGAGCAAGTGCCCTACTTCCTTTCCTTTATATGGGATGATAGTGGAGGATGTAGCCTAGAAGAATGATTCCTTACCCAATCTGACTACTACAATGAGGTGTGTGTTTGTGTGTGTGTGTGTGCGCGTGTGTGTGTTTGTGTGTGTGTGTGTGTGTGTGTGTGTAATCAATACTTCCTTGGTTTGGACAGTTTTACCTTTCAGTTTTTCTTTTAAAGGATCCTGTTATGTATTCTACTGCATGTAAAATGGAAGCATATTTTAAGGCAAATTACTTTGAAATTGAAATATTGAAAAAAACCACAATGAAATAAGCTAATAATTTCTCCATAGCTTACATACATAATTCATGACAGATATCAAATATAATATGGAAAGGTTAAATCCTCTAGAGAATTAAAATATATGATGTAGTTAACTAAAACTATTAATTAAAATTTCCATGAGAATAATTAAAAGATTTTTAAAAATAAAAATTTGGGATATGTGGCTAACTGGTTGTTATTAGTTATTAGTCTCCATGTGTCATTTTCTAGGATATGAAGATTAAATTGTTTATAAGATTCTAGGCCACTAATGTCTATGTGTAACCTTCAAGACATATTTTAGAAAATACACCATATTACAAAAATTGCAAAAGATGGTTTTGTTCTCTGTAAAACACATTCAATTTAAGTATTTTTACTACAAATTCAAAATCTTCCAACGTCATTTGGCAGTCACTGTTCCTTAGATAATTAATTATAAAATTTTATGTTATATTAACAACTCCATGTAGCTTATGAAAATACATTTATTGGGCCAATGTCCCAAATGGAAAGCCCAGTGTTTAGGCCCTAGACCCTGTAACAAAATCCCACGCCCCTCCCCTACCCACCTCAAGTGCAAGACTCCTACATTTGGGCTGTTCCAACAGCCCTCCATCTGACCCTGTAATTTATAAGTCCCACTTTGCCCCCAAACCCACCCATCCCCAAGACCTCAGTGGTTCCCAGAGACATAGGCAGAAATTGTACAGATCAGACCAAGAGAGAATCCCTGAGACACAGACACTGACTGCAAGGATTGGACCAACTGGCAAAGACACTGCCTGTACCAAGTAGAGGAAAAGATGAGTAGATACCAATGCAAGAATATATTCAAGAACCTATAGAGCAATATGGCACCACTGTAACCTAGTAGTACTAAACATGAAGACCTGAACATCCCAACCCAGAAGAATCAGAAGAAAACAACCTTAAAAACAACTTTATGAAGATAACAGAAACCCTTAAAGAAGAAATAAAACATTCCCTTAAAGAAATCAAGGAAAAGTCTAACAAAAATTTGAAGAAATAAATAGATCTCTTAAAGAAAGCCCAAAAAAAGCAGTCAAACAGGTGAAGGAAACAGTTCAAAACTTGAAAATTGAAATAGAGGCAATAAAGAAAAAAACAAGCTGAGGGAATCCTGGAAATGAAAAATCTGGGTAAATGAACAGGAACTAGAGATGCAAGCATAACCAACAGAATGCAGGAAATGGAATAGAAAATCTCAGGCATTGAAGTTATGATAGAGGAAATAGATTCCTCAGTAAAAAAAAAAAAAACAAAAACAAAACAAAAAAAAACCACTAAAGTCAACAAAGCCATAACACAAAATGTGCAGGAAATCTGGTACACCATGAAAAGACCAAACTGAAGAACAATAGGCATAGAAGAAGGAGAAGTCGAGCTCAATGACACAGAAAATATATTCAACAAAATCATAGAAGAAAACTTTCCCTACCTAAAAAAGCAAATGTCTATGAAGATACAAGATGCATAGAGAACATCAAATACATGGGACACCCCCCAGCAAAAAATCCCCTTTCTACATAATAACCAAAGCACAAAATATACAGAATAAAGAAAGAGCTGCAAAGGAAAAAGGCCAAGTAGCATTAAAAGGCAGACCCATCAAAATAACAACGGGTTTCTCAATGGAGACTCTGAAAGCTAGAAGGTCCTGGAAAGACATTATGCAGACATTAAGAGATCATGTGTGCCAACCTAGAATACTATAACTAGCAATACTTTCAATCACCATAAATGAAGAGAACATATTTTCTATCACAAAAACCAGATTTAAAAAATACCTATCCACAAATCCAGCTGTACAGAAAGCATGGAAATCTCCAACCCAAGCAAGTTAGAGACACTCATGAAAACATAGGCAATAGATAATCCCATACCGGCAAATTCTAAAGAAGGGAAACAAACACACACTACCATCAAAAAATAACTGAAATTAACAATCACTGGTTATTAATATCCCTTAATATTAATGGATTCATCTCACCTATAAAAAGACACAGGATAGGAGAATGGATAGTAAACAGGATACATCTTTCTGCTGCATACAAAAACACACCTCAACTTCAAAGGCAGACATTACCTCAGAGTAAAGAGTTAGGAAAAGACTTTCTAATCAAATGGACCCAAGAAGCAAGCTGGTGTAGTTACCCTAATATCTAACAAAATAGTCTTCAAATTAAAGGTAATCAAAAGAGATGAAGGACATTTCATATCAATCATAGGAAAAAATCCATAAAATGAAGTCTCAATCCTGAACAGTTATGCACCAAATAAAAGGACACCTACATTTGTTAAAGAAAAACTACTAAATCCTAAACTGCACATCAAATCTCACCCCACTCTCACCAATGGATAGGTCTTCCAAGCAGAAAATTAACAAAGAAACAAAGGAATCATCAGATATTATGTCCCAAATGAATTTGATAGAAATCTATAGAACATTCTACCTAAACACAAAAGAATATACCTTCTTCTCAACATCTCACGAAGCCTTCTCTAAAAGTGACCACAAAGAAAATCTCAAAAGATACAAGGAAAACTTGGAATGAATTCCTATATTTTATTGGACCACCATGGCTTTAAGTTAGAATTCAACAACAATGTAAATTCCAGAAAGCTTGCAAACTCATGGAAATTGAGCAATTCTCAACTGAATCACACCTGAGTCAAGGAAGAAATAAAGAAAAAATAAACAATGCCTAGAATTCAATGAAAATGAAGGTACAGCGTACCCAAATTTATGAGTTGCTATGAAAGCAATACTTAGAGGAAACTTCATAGCAATAAATGCTTATACGAAAAAGTTGGAGAAATCCTACACTAGTCAATTAACAGAACACATGAAATCTCTAAAACAAAGAGAAGTAAACTTACCCACGAGGAGTAGATCCCAAGAAATAAGCAAAAAATAGAAACAAAGAGAAAAATACAAAGAATCAATGAAACAAAAAGTTGGGTTTTTTTTTTTGAGAAAACCAACAAGACAGGCAACCCTTATCCAAACTAAGCAAAAGATACAGAGAGAATATCCAAAGTATCAAAATCAGAAATAAAATGTGGGACATAACAACAGATACTGAGAAAATCCAGTGAATCATGATATCACGCTTCAAAAACCTATACTCAATAAAACTGGAAAATTTAAAAGTGTTGGTCAGCTTTCTTGATAGGATTTGTATAACAAAATTAAATCAAGATCAGATAAACAACCTAAATACACATATAACTTCTAAGGAAATAGAAGCAATCTTTAAAAGTCTCCCAACCAAAAAAGTCCAGGATCAGATGTCTTCATCACAGAATTCTACCAGAATTTCAAAGAAGAGCTATTTCCAATACTCCTCAAACTGTTCCACACAATAGAAACAGAAGGAACTTTGCCAAACTCCTTTCACAGTTACCCTGATACCCAAACCACACAAAGATGCAACAAAAAGAGAACTATAGAACTATCTCCCTCATGAACATTGACACAAAAATACTCAATAAAATACTGGCAAACTCGATCCAAGAACAAGTTTATAAAATCATTCACCATGACCAAGGAGACACAGAGAGAATATCCCAGAGATGTTGGGTTGTTTCAACAATGGAAATCTGTCAGTGTAATCAACTATATAAGCAAACTGAAAGAAAAAAATAAGATGATCACCTCATTAGATGCTGGAAAAGCCTTTGACAAAATCCAACACTCCTTCATGATCATTGTCTTGGAGAGATCAGTGATACAGGGAATATATCTAAACATAATAAAAACAATTTACAGCAAGCTGACAGCCAACATCAAATTTTGAGAGAAACTAAAAAAGATTCCACTAAAATCAGAAACACAACAAAGCTATATACTCTCTCCATATCTATTCAGTATAGTACAAGTTTTAGCTTAGAGCAATAAGACAACAAAAAGAGATAAAAGGGATAAAATTCGATAGGAAGTCAAACTTTTGTTATTTGCAGATGATATTATAGTATATCTAAGTGACCCTGAAGAGTCTGTCTGGAAATCCCCACAGCTGATAAAAATATCAGTAATGTGGTGGGATCCATGATCAACTAAAAAAAAAATTAGTAGCCCTCCTATATAAAAATGACAAACAGGCCAAGAAAGAAATCAGAGAAACAGTACCCTTTAAAATAGCCACAAATACAAAATATCTTGGGGTAACTCTCACCAAACAAGTAAAAGACATGTATAACAAGAAGTTTAAGTCGCTGAAGAAAGATATCAAAAAATGAAAAGATCTCCCATGCTCTTGGAGAGGTAGGATTAATAAAAATGGCAATCTTACCAAAAACAATTCACAGGTTAAATGCAATCTCCATCAAAACCCCAACACAACTCTTCACAGATCTTGAAAGAACAATACTCAATTTAATATATACAAACAAAAACCCAGGATAGGCTAACTATTCCTGTACAATAATGGAACTTCCGGAAACATCACCATCCCTGACTTCAAATTCTGCTATAGAGCAATAGTAATAAAAATAGTTTGGCTTTCACATGCTTTTGAAAAAAAAAAAAAGCTAAAGTGGTACTATGGAAAAAGAAAAACACCTTTAACAAATGGTGTTGGCATAAATGGATGTCATTATGTAGAAGACTGCAAATAGATCCATATCTATTGCCATGCAAAAACTCAAGTTCAAATGGATCAAGGACTTGAGCATAAATTCAATTATATTGAACCTGATACAAGAGAAAGTGGGAAGTAGCCTTGAACTCATGAACACAGAGAGGCCACTTCCTAAATATAGCACCAGCAACATAGACACTGAGAGAAACAATCAATAAATGGTACTTCCTGAAGCTGAGAAGCTTCTGTAAGGCAAAGGAGAGAGTAAATGCAACAAAATGACAGCCTTTAGTAAGGGAAAATATCTTTTTTTCCCCTTTCATTTTTATTTTTCTATTCAAAAATTGACACTTCCTCCCTTTCTCCCATTCCCCTCCCACTCCCCCACTAACCCTCCTCCATCCTCTTCCATCCTTAAGAGAGGGCAGGGTACCCTGCACTGTGGGAAGTTCAAGGCCCTCCCCACTCCATCCTGGCCTAGAAAGGTGTGCATCCAAGAAAACTAGGATCCCAAAACGCCAATACATGCAGAAGAGACATGTCCCAGTGCCATTATCAATGGCTTCTCAATCCGTCCCCATTGGCATGCCACATTTAGAGAGTCTGGTTTGATCACATGCTCATTAAGTCCTGGTCCAGCTGGATTTGGTGAGCTCCCATTAGATCAGGCACACTCTCTCTGTTGGTGGACCAACCCCTCGCAGTCCTGACTTCCTTGCTCATCTTCTGACTCCTTCTGCTCTTCAACTGGACCTTGCGAGCTCAGTCCATTGCTCTGATGTGAATGTGGGTCTCTGTCTCTATCTCTATCCATTGGATGAAATTTCTATGGTGATATTCAAGATATTTATCAGTGTGACTATGGGACAAGGCCAGTTCAGGCATCCTTTCCTCTACTGCTCAAGGACCTAGCCGGGGACATCCCCATGGACACCAGGTATCCCCTCTAGAGCCATGTCTCTTGCCAATCCTAAAATGGTTCCCTTGATGTAGATTTCTTCTTTCCTGCTCCAATATCTGCCCTTCCTCCATCTCCTCCCTCCAACTCCTCCAAGCCCTCCCCTGTCCTTCCCTTCTCCCTTCTCCTTCCTCCTCTTCCCTTCCCCCAACCCCACCCCCACCCGCGTGCTCCCAAATTTTGCCCTGTTATCTTGTTTGTTTCCAGTTTCCAGGAGTATCTATATATGTTTTTCTTTGGGTTCACCTTGCTATTTGGCTTCTTTAGGCTTGTGAACTATAGGCTTAATGTCCTTTATTTATGGCTAGAGTCCACTAATGAGTGAATACACACCATATTCATCTTTATGGGTCTGAGATATCTCACTAAGAAGAGTCTTTTCTATTTCCATCCATTTGCATGCAAAATTCAAGATGTCATTGTTTTTTACCGCCGAGTAGTACTCTAATGTGTATATGTTCCACACTTTCTTTATCCATTCTTCCATTGAGGGGCACCTAGGTTGTTTCCGGGTTCTGGCTATTACAAACAACGCTGCTATGAACATAGTTGCACAAATGCTTTTGTAGTATGCTTGGGCATCTCTTGGGTATATTCCCAAGAGTGGTATTGCTGGGTCCTGAGGTAGGTTGATTCCCAATTTCCTGAGAAACCACCGCACTGATTTCCAAACTGGTTGCACAAGTTTGCACTCCCACCAGCAATGGATGAGTGTTCGCCTTACTCCACATCCTCTCCAGCATAGGCTATCCTGGGTGTTTTTGATTTTAGCCATTCTGACAGGTGTAAGATGGTATCTCAAAGTTATTTTGATTTGCATTTCCCTGATTGCTAAAGAAGTTGAACATGACCTTACGTATCTTTTGGCCATTTGAACTTCTTCTGTTGAGAATTCTCTGTTCAGATCATTACCCCATTTTTTAATTGGGTAATTTAGCATTTTAATGTCTAGATTCTTCAGTTCTTTATATATTTTGGAGATCAGACCTTTTTCTGATGTGGGGTTGGTGAAGATCTCCCATTCAGTAGGTTGCCTTTTTGTCTTAATGACTGTGTCCTTTGCTTTACAGATGCTTCTCAGTTTCAGGAGGTCCCATTTATTCATTGTTGCTCTTATTGTCTGTGCCACTGGGGTTATATGTAAGAAGTGGTCTCCTGTGCCCATGTATTGCAGGCTACTTCCCAGCTTCTCTTCTATCAGGTTCAGTGTGGTTGGATTTATACTGAGGTCTTTAATCCATTTGGACTTGATTTTTGTGCCTGGTGATAGATAAGGATCTATTTTCATTCTCCTACAGGTTGACATCCAGTTTGCCAGCACCTACCAAGGGTAATCTATAGATTTAATGCAATCCCCATCAAAATCCCAACAAAATTCTTCATAGACCTTGAGAGAACAATAACTAACTTTATATGGAAAAACAAAAAGCCCAGGATAGCCAAAACAATCCCATACAATAAAGGAACTTCCAGAGGCATTACCATCCCCGACTTCAAACACTATTACAGAGCTATAGTAAAGAAAACAGCTTGGTATTGGCATAAAAACAGAGACATTGACCAATGGAATCAAATCGAAGACACAGATATTAATCCACAAACCTATGAACACCTCATATTTGACAAAGCAGCTAAAATTATACAATGGAAGAAAGAAAGCATCATTAACAAAGGGAAAATATCTTCACCAACTCCACATCTGACAGATGGTTGATGTCCAAAATATATAGAGAACTCAAGAAATTACTAGACATCAAAATGCAAAATAATCCAATTAAAAAGGGGTACAGAGCTAAACAGAGGTTATCAGCAAAAACAATGCGAAATAGCCAAAAAAAATGTTTAAGAAATTGCTCATCATCCTTAGCCATCAGGGAAACACAAATCAAAATGACTCTGAGATACCATTTTATAACTGTCAGAATGCCTAAGATAAAAACGTGTTGAGAATAACTTTTGTTGGAGAGGATGTGAAGTCAGGGGAACACTCTTCCACTGCTGATGGGAATACAAACTTGTACAGATACTTTCGAAATCACCATGGCCGCTTTTCAGAAAATGGGGCATCAATTTACCTCCTGGGCGTATACCCAAAGGATACTCAATCATACCACAAGGACACTTGTTCCACAATGCTCACAGCAGCATTATTTGTAATAGTCCAATCCTGGAAACAACCTAGATGCCCTCAACTGAAGAATGGATAAAGAAAATGTGGTACATATACAATGGAGTATTACTCAGCTGTAAAAAATAATGACATAATGAACTTTGCAGGCATATAGATTTAACTAGAAAAAAAACCTGAGAGAGGTAACCCAGAATCATAAAGACAAACCTGACATCCATAAGTGCATATTAGACATAAAGCAAAGGAAAACAAGACTACTATCCACATCTACAGAAGCTAGGTAACAAGAAAGACCATAAGAGGGACACATGGATTGCCTTGGAAAGGGTTATTAAATGAGATCTCCTGGGTAAACTGGGGGTAACTAAGAGTGGTAAATGGGAGGGGATGGGAGACAGAATATGAGGGAAAGGGATGGTCCAGTGGTGAGATGGGCAGAGTAGGAGAGCAATGAAAGAGAGATCTTAATAGAGAGATCCACTATGGGATAAGGAGAAACCTGGTGTTAGGGAAATTTCCAGGAACCCACAAGGATGACCTCAGTTAAGACTCCTAGCTTTAGTGGGAAGGGTGCCTGAACTGTCTTTCCCCTGTAATCAGATTAGTGTATTGTAGCTGGAACATGCTTGTTGACTCCTGGCTGCTCAGCCCTGAAATAATCACTCAGCAACTATATTAATTGCAATACTGTTTGGCAAATAGCTTAAGCATATTGCTAGATAATTCTTATATCTTTGGTTAACCTATTTCTATTAATCTGTATGTTCCCACGTGGGGTGGCTTACTGGCAAGGTTCCAGTGTGTTGTTAGTTGGTGCCTGTGGGCTACATGGCTTCTCCCTGACTCTGCCTTCTTTCTCCCAGCATTCAGTTTAGTTTTCTCTGCCTAGCTCTACTCTGCCCTATCACAGAACAAGGAAGTTTTCTTATTCATTAATCAATAAGAGCAGCACATCAGTGTATACCCCAACTATCATCAAAGAGCCTTCATCCAGTAACTGATGGAATCAGATGCAGAGATCCACAATCAAGCACCAGGCTGAGCTCTGGGAATTAAGTTGAAGAGAGGAAAGAGGGAATGAGCAAAGATGGAGAAATCTACAGCGACAACCAAGCTCTTGGAAACTCATGAATTCTAGACCGACAACTCTGGAGCTTCCATGGTACCAAACTAGTCCCTCCATATGTGGGAGACTATTTAAAAGGCCACTGGCAGTAGGACCAGTATCTACCCCCGCTGCATAAGCTAGCGTGATGGAGCCTATTCTCTATGGTGGGAGTCCATGCTTACCCTTAATGCAATGGGGAGGAGCCTGGTCCTACCCCCAACTTAATGTCCCAGACTTTATTAACTCTCTATAGAAGCCCTTACCCACTGGAGGAGTGGATGGGTGTGTGCTGTGGAAAGGTGAATGGGTGGGAAGAGTAGTGGAGGAGAGAACTGTGGTGGAATGTAAAATGAAATTAAAATAAATAAATACAAATAAAAGTAAAATAAAGAAAAAGAGAAAATGCATTCATTTCAAGCAAACTACATGTGGCTTGTGATTCTGGGGAAGTTTTTATTTTACTACTTTAACATTTTACATTGCAAAATTATGAGTTTCTATGCAATTGATATGTTAAGAGTGCAAGTATGATGAATGAGTCATAGGAATGAGTCTTTTAAAATTGACTAATAATCAACTTCTATAATAAGAAAGCAGGCTAAAAACATGGATTTGAATAGAATAAAAAGAAACAAATGGCAATGATTATCACATATCATTCCTTTAGGAAAACAAGCATACAGAGTTTTTCTTTAATAGTTTACTTACATCTATGTTATTAGAAACCTCTGAAAGAATCATCCCTCTCATAAGCAATAAAGACAAAGATAAGATTTTTCACTTCAAAGTACGGAAACAAAACCCAGATAGGATAAATAATTAGGCTGAGATCTCTCTATTCAAATACTTAACTTAGCAGGGTCTTTTGAAGTCATCTTGTTTAAATGAACTTACAGGGAGAAAATCCTCTCTTCAACACTTCATATAATGCCTGAGTATTGGCAGCTACTGGCATTTTCTTCAGTTGTAGAAGAATATGAAACTAAGCATGCTTGTCTCTCATCTCACAGATATGTAATAAGAACACGGTATGACAGGGGCTGGGCCAGCCTCAGTGGTAAGAGAATAATAATAGTAACCAATGAATCAGCTCATGGAAGTTACAATATACTGCAGAAATCATCGACTCATTCATATAAGGAATTAACTGTAAAGTCTGATGAGGACACAGTATTGGATCATTTGAGAATGAATCATAGGATGACATGATTGATATCACTAAAGATGGGATGCTTCCTGGCATCATGTGGTACAACTTGAGATCTGAAGTTGACCAGGTAAAAAAAGAGAATATTTCAAATAAATGAGCCAATACTGTGGAAAACATCAAAAGAGGCAGAAATCCAATGCAAAGTACAGCTAAAACAATAGAGTAAGTATGAATAAGGACAGAGAGACCTTGAGCAGCTGTTGTAGTGGAAAGGAATTACCTGAAATTTAAGATTTTAATTCCAGTGTTGACTTCATCCAGGATTTAATATTTAGTAGTCTAATAAGGAAAATGGATATCTTTGTATTTCACTTTTCCTAATCATTATAATAACCCATCTACATCTATGCTGGAGCTAAAGAAATGGTTTTCTGATTAAGAATATTTGAGGTTTGAATTGAAGACCAGGGTTTGGTTCCCAGCACTCACATGGTAACTTATAATGATCTATAAGTCTGATTCCAGGTGGTTTAATGCTCTCATTTGTTCTCTAAGGGCACTGTATATATGAGGTTAACATGCATAAATTCAGGCAAACATTCATATAAATAAACTACTGAATAAATAACTCCCTTTTAAAGAAGTGTGTATGCTCTTCTGACAATTAAATCAATTAGGTAGGTGTGAGCCTTCTCCTTCATTTTTAAACCTTCAGAAAGTTTGATAAGTCAGAGACATTCAATCTGAAATAGAAGTTCAATTTTTACTGTGCACAGCGCGAGTCATTTCTATGCTTTAACTGATCATTAGATTAACAGTAGCTTTTAACTTAGAAACATATCTATGATCAGCGTGTCATAAGATTTACACTCTATGAGACTTAAGGAGGGAAAGAATTCCAAGAACACAAGGGAAATTAAGGTAACTGCACTTCCAAGGGTTTAGATTGTCAAAAAGACAGAAAATGACGACTAGATTTCAAAGTGGATTCTGAGCCATATGCTCTGATATTCAAATTGGATACAAGGAATACTATAGTCATTCATTTTAGTGCTTTGGAGATCCATTGCTATTTAACTCTGTGTAGACTTTTACACTTATCAGTTACTGGATACTTATTATGCAAATTCCCTTTTCTCTCCTCAGCCCCTAGCCTTCCATTTCTTCAAGCTTTGTTTATGGTGATGTTTCCTGAGTCAATCTACAACTGATGATTTAAAGTTTGTCAAGATTATCAATTTGTTTTCTGAAATTAGATCATTATGTTCTGCTGTCTTGCCTAAATGATTTCAATTCGCAAGCCCCAATCATTTGTAGTTGACATCATTTATATCTGCACAACAGCACAATTCTTCTGGCTTAGTCAACGAATTTGACACCAGTTGCAAGAAACACTCTTAGATTTAATTTGTCACTACTTAGATCTCTTTTGAATCATTTTTTATCAATGCTGCATACAGAGATTATCAATCCCTAGGAATGGACCCATTGTCTCAAACTCAGATCCCACTGTTTCCACTGAATGCAGCTGTCAATGTAAATGACATAGAACATCCATCAGCAATCACTTAGTTCACTCCCTCTTCTTTCTTTTAAACAGAATTAAGTTATAATCAATATAATTGATCATATTAATATAAAATGAATATATAATATGTAACATATAATAATATAATTAATATGTAACATAATGTAATTAATATAATATATAAGATAATATAATAATAATATATTAATATAATAGCCCAGCAATAAACTAAGGGTTCTTGTCAAGATGATTAGTGACCTCTGTGATACCAATTTTAGTTAGCAAATCACAAGTCTTTATCTTCTTTTCATTAGTTTGACAGTTGGTCATTCACTGATGCTCAGTCTACATTTGCTTGACATGACTCATACCAAATTGTCTTCATTTTCCTGTTACCTCTTGATAATAATGCTTGTTTCACCTGATAATTTTTTCTTCTTAACTACAGAGGGTATGTGTATCTCAGATTTATCCCAAGTCCTTGTCTTTCATCTTATTCTAGTCTATTCCCATTGATATTACATTGTTTCATGTGAAGTATCCTCTATAACATGAAATTTGCAAATATGATAAATAAGTTTGTCTCTAGTTGTCAAGTTTATATATTCATCTCTGTTCTGTATATGAGTGTGCATGTTTGCATGTATAAGCTTTAAGCTGAATTTCATTTTTGTTGCCTTTTCTTCCACATTTATTGCGTAACACATCAGTAAAACAGGGCAGTTCCTATAAAAATATGCCAATTCATATAGAGCAGATGTATCTACCCATTAACAATATCCATCATCTTCTCCAAGACTCTGCCATTAATATTAAATGACTAAACTGGATTCATAACTACTCTTTTCCACTAATAGTGTGTTCTCACACTGATATCAAATGATGTGATACTTCTTAATACTTTCCAAGAGTATCCAACCCCAGTTTGGAAAAATCAAAGTTGTCCTTCTGTTAAAAGTACTCACACAATTGGGGCCGTCTTCACAATTACTTCTCAGACTTCATTGATGATACTGTTCCTTAGGTCACCCTGACCATTCTGGTCTCACTGTCTCTCCACTCTTGACTACAGTGGTTTCTTGGGCTTTCTGTCGGTTCCCCAGTTACCTACATAAACAGTTTCTCATTTCACTATGAGTTCACAAAATTATACCTTCTCAACCAGGACTGTTGGGAGCTGTGAACCCCAAGATACTGAATTTCTTGTAAACAACTTGTTTTCCCCTATCTGAGTGCCTACAGCTGCTCTGAACACAAGGTCCTCAGGAGTTCCTGATGGCAGGAGAATGGTTTCTGGTGCGTTTGGCTGGGGCATGGCTATCCCTATATAAGCTGCCCCTGGACAAAATAAAGGGGTCATTCTTGGATCATTCCTGATTCAAGGATGACCCATGTCTCTGTCTGTGTGCCTTTGTGTGTTTCAATCTCCAACCCCTTCCCGGTTCACAAACTATATGGTGGCGCATAGAGCACTGATGGTTGTGGTTCTCCTCACAGGACTTCTTTTATGTGTCCTTAAAATTGTAGCTGTGTTCATTTTCATTCTCTCACTCTGTCTCTCTGTCTGTCTGTCTGTCTCTCTCTCTCTCTCTTTTACTTTCTCTATAAAGTTCTTTCACATGAACCTGTAGCATCACTTATTTCTTTGATAGTTCAGACCTTCTTTCTAACATGCAGACTTTGTAGGACTAGCAACTTTTACTTTCAGCAAGTAAAGTGCCTGACTATCAAACATACATGTTTGCTAAATGCTATTCATTCATTATTTTTGATGGAACATGTCCTACATGCCTGTGATGGTAAATTTGGCAATAAGCTACACAACCTATCCCAAAGATCTTATAATTTACTTGGGCTACATGATATCACAGAAGATGTGGATGAGACAGAATGCTAAAGAAAGAGTTTAAATGAAAGGTTATTTTAGTATCAGTTAATGGCTCTGATCTCTGTTGCTACTGAGAACAGCAATTAAATTACTGCTCAGCACCCCCTCAGGTTACAAGAAAGTCATTCTTGGAGAAATACTTCAGCTGTTTCCAAGGTTGAGGGCCAATCGATGTGAAGCATGAGAAGCAGAAATTTAATGAAAATCTCTCTACTTAATATTGACATTGTGACAGGTCTTTCCTCATTCGTGCAGTATTGTCAGCCAGCCTTAGATTAGGCAGTAGATTAGCTACTTTTTTTTAAAGAAACTTTGACTACTATTGTATAAAGCTCATTGTCTAGCCAACCCAATTCTCCAATTCTGTCAAACTTTAGAGAACAAAACTGATGTTTGAAGGATTTGTTTGTGTTTTTTTCCCCCAAACAGTATTGGCAGTCAATTATCATGGTGAGAAGTTCTCAACCTATTGGTTCGATCCCTTGGCAAACCTCTATCTTCAAAAATACTTACACTATTATTCACAACAGTAGGAATTCACAGTTATGAAGTACAAATAAAAATAATTTTATGGTTCAGGGTCACCACAATATGAGGAGCTATATTAAATAGTCACAAAACTAGAAAGATTGAGAACCACTGATTATAGACATCTGAAAAAGAAATGAAAATCCAAAGCAAATAGAGAAGTCAGACATAGGGAAGGAATAATAAGATGTCATGGATTTAAAAGAAAGTGGGGAGGGATATTTAAAATTTTGAAAGAACATGAAGATGGTTGGGTAGGGGGGTAGAGAAGGATCTAGGACTAGTTGGGGAAGGGAAGGAATACTTCATTATTTATCATATACAAATGTTTAAAAAATAAAACTTCAAAAGATGTACATTAAAGGTTCTGTATCTGAGTAGAGTGTGACAGAGCTTTTCAGCTCATTGTAAATTGTAATAAAACAGTGATGCTTTCAAAGTTTAGAGAGGAAGTGGTTCTTGTTCATTATTTCTTATTTTCAAATGCATACATAGAGAGGCAGTGTTCTCTTTTCATTGTTATTATGCCAAGGACTACTTTATAATAAAGGCATACAGGGACTGAAGGTTAGAGTTAGAGTAGGTGAAGCCTTATTGGAGGATGTGTTTCACTGGTGGACGGGATTTCAAATGCTCTAGCCAGGCCCAGTGTCTCTCTCTTCCTGTTGTCTGATGATCCAGGTTAAGGTGTTTCTTTACAGCAATGGAAACTCTAAGAAACACTTTAAACCACTCACCCACCTCTGTAGACCACAGTCATAATAATTTCAAAAAAATAAGAACATAAACATAGCCAAGGATATAGAGGATATTGATGATAAAAATATTATGACACCAAAGAACAAAAATGAAAAAGAAACTGAGAAAGTGGAAAGAATACCCATGCTCATGTAATATCTAATTCACGTAAAAACATGTGTGTTATGAGTTGCAATCTACAGACTGAATGCAATTTTTGTCAAAATTCCAATAGTATTCTTCAGAAATCCAGAAAAAAAATTCTAAAATTCACAGAGAGTTAAGAAAAACTTCAAATAGTCAAAGCAATCCTATGCAGAAAGAGTAATGCTTGACTAACAGTGTAGATGGCTCAGGGATAAAACACTTGCTGCACAAGCCTGAGGACCAGAATTCAGAATTTCAGAGCCCACATAAAACAAAGCAGGTGTGCAAGCAAGGCTGTAATCCTAGCCTTCCAGAGGCAGAGACGGAATATACAGGACAAACTGTCAAGCTAGCTTAGCTAAACACTGAGCTCTGGTATTATTGGGAGACCCTACCCAAAAAAATAAAATGGAGAGCAAAGGAGGAAATCCTTTGATGCCCACACACAAGTGCCTCCACACACAAGTAAATACCCAGGAATATATGAACACCATAGACAGGCGTACATATATTCAAGGAAAAGAATATATAAAACAGAAATATATTCATAGAGCTATAGCAACCCAGTTTTTGACAAAGATGCCTCAAGCATACATAGGCGAAAAGGCTGCATATTTATTAAGTGGTGTTGGTAAACATGTATCTTCATGTAGAGGAAACACCAGATTACCTCTTACTATAAGTAGAAGCCATTAATCATGTATTGAAAACTTTTGTATATGACCTGAAATCTTGGAAATGCTTGAGCAAAATAAGAAAGCCCTTCAAAGTACAGACAAAGAGCAGAGCATTCTGAAAGGGACTCCACCAGCATAGGAGCAAGTGATGAAATTACACAGCTTCTGCAGAGAGGGGGAAGCAAAATGAGCCAGCACAATGGGATTTTGTGTTGCATACTATTAATCAAGGTGCCAATATTTAGAATATATAAATAACTGCAAATTTTAAACCCCTAAACAATCTACAGATCAATAAATGGCGTAACAATGTGAATAGAAAGTTCTCAAAAAAGAAAAATAATGGTCAATATTTTTTAAAAAAGTGATCAGACAATTTTTGTCATAAGAAAAATTAAAAGTATTTTGAGGTTCAACCTATCCACAAAGAGAATATCTATCATAAAGGAAACAAAAGACAACAAATATTAACAAGGATGTGTAGAAACAGGGGGAAAACATTTATTTACTGCCTGTGGGCATGTAAACTGATATATCAACTATGGAAATAAGTATGGAATTTCTCCTCACATCGAAATAAACTTAGAACGTATGGCCCAACTATGCCTCACGTGGATATGACTCTAACTTCTACCTCAGAGATAGTTTGGCATCCAGATTTATCACTATTCAAAACAACTAGAAGATACAGTAGCATGGAAGTTCAAAAATAAATGAATGAGTAAAGGAACTATGGAATATATTCACAAAGGAATTTTATTCAGTCATAGAGAACATGGAATGATAGCCTATGTGAGAATATAGATGCATCTGGAAATCATTGTTATACAAAATAACTAGATTCAGAAGGACAAGAACTACATATCATAACATATACATATCATACATATTATCATAAGTAAAACCTAGGGCTGTATGTATGTGTGTAACATAACTAGAATAGATGTATGGAGAGGAAGAGAGATCATAAGGAAGACTGGTAATGGCAACATATAGATATTATGTATATTTTCTCATAAGTCATTATATATATATGAAATCAGAATTGGTACAGTGGTGAGGGGATTGGGACCAAGCAGAGGAGACAAGAGGATAATATCGAGAAGTACAAAAAAATGAAAAAATAGTTATGAAAATGCAAAGATTAAACCCATTATTTTATATAAACTTAAAAGTTAATTAGGCTATATATTTTGTATTAATTGAAAGAGACCTTTGAATCTTTTTTCTTATAACAAATTACTAATATACACTTAAATATTTATTTATATACAAAATTAACTGTTAAACTATCTTCTTGGGGTTGTTGATATCTAACATTTTTATAAAACATTATAATACATTATGAGAAACATCTTTGATGTTGTATTTCTAGAAAAAATACTATGTTGCTTTGTATTTTCTCTAAGTCATTAAACTTCCTTCTTGCATATAACAAAACTTGTCAGCAGAAAATTCTGTACCAACAACACTTGGAAGGCGGAGCAGGGAGAGTTCCGTGTGTTCAAGGCCAGCTTAGCCTGGTCAATATTACAAAAAAGAAGGTAATAAAGTGAGGCATTTGGAGAATAACAAATAATACTTAAACATTTCATCATACTCCTGACTTGTTAACTCAAATCTCTGTGGTCTGCATTCATGTATTAATGCCAAAAGAAGTAATACACATAAAATCATAGAAAAGGTAACTTTGATTTTAAACTTACTAAAATATAAAAGCCAAATGTAAAATACTAGGTGAATAAGAAAAATGTAAATTTCACACCTACTTGTGGGCTGCTGAAGAGAGCATGTCTAATTTCTTTAATGGTGTGGTATCTGGTAGGTGGATCTCACTCCAGGGCAGGACCCATTTTCAAAAATATGTGAGCAATACAAATTAGATTCAATGGAATCTCCTTTAAAAATTAAAAACCAGACATGATGACACGTATGTTTTTTCTAACAAGACTTGGAAGGCAGAGCATGGAGAGCTTCAGGGATTCAAAGTCAGTTTAGATTGGAAAAACAAAGATAATAAATTGAGACATTTGGAGAATCTTTTCAATTAATGCATTTTCTCTTGTCTCTGCTAGAAAATCTCTTTCATTGGATCTTCTACAATTTTGAATTTCTCTCTCCTTTCTTGTCTTCCAAAGACATTTAACTCTGCCTGTACTTCAGTAAAGGACAACTTGCTACCGTATTTTTGTTTCAATCGAATAAGGTTTTTGAAAAGTCCTATTTGTACTTATTTAAAAATTACTCCAAGTGTAAATATTTTATAATTATTTGTGGGAAAAGTAATAAACAGAATAAACACTTCCTGTCAGTGTCTGATTTATGATTGAAATTTAAAGCACAGTGTTGGTCCTTGGCCCAGCAAGAGTCCCTGCTTCTGTACTGAGGAGATCCATCCAGAGGGGTAAGTGTGTGCCCGCCTGGCTGGACAGTCCCAGGAATGGAGTAAAGGCCCTCTCCATTTCTCAGGTGCTAAAGATACTATAGAGGAAATAAAATCATTGATGAAAGAAAACAGCAAATCCAACAAATTCTTAACACAAAACATCCAGGAAATCTGGGACACCATGAAAACACCAAACCTAAGAATAATAGGGGTAGAAGAGGGAGAAGCTCAAAGGCCCAGAAAATATATTCAACAAAATTATAGAAGAAAACTTTCCCAACCTAAAGAAGGATATTCCTATGAAGGTACAAGAAGCATACAGAACACCAAATACACTGGGTAAAAAAAAAAATCCCCTCGTCATATAATAATCAAAACATAAAACATAAGAATAAAGAAAGAATATTAAGAGCTGCAAAGGAAAAGGGTAAAGTAACATATAAAGGTAAACCTATCAGAATTGTACCTGACTTCTCTATGGAAGCCATGAAAGCCAGAAGGTCTTGGATAGATGTGCTGCAGACACTAAGAGACCATGGATGCAAGCCCAGACTACTATACCCAGCAAAGCTTTCTTTCACCATCGATGGGGAAAACAAGATATTCCAGGATAAAAACAGATTTAAACAATATGTAGCCACAAAACCCAGCCTTACAGAAACTACTAGAAGGAAAACCACAACCCAAGGAAGCCAACAACACCCATAATAAAACACAGACATTTGACAACCCTCCACCAGCACAACTCAAAGAAGGGAAACACATAAACTCTACCACCAAAATAATAATAATAATAACCTGAGTTAAAGCACAGTGTTAAGTAAGCTGTCACATTTGTGGTTGGAAAAATTTAAACTCTCCATGTTATTTGATTTCACTACAGTTCCTACAATTACAGCATGTGATAGATCTTGATTGTCGTTATTTTTAGGTAAGTTTGAAGATATTTGGTAAAAGTTATTAACATCAATACATAAAATGGAACAGAATAGAACTGGTGAACTTTAAATTAAAAGAAATATTTACCAAAAGTTCCACCAAAAATGCAGCAGTATGATCAGGTATAGTGCTGCACGGTGACATCCCAGTACTTGGAGGCTGAGTCAGGAGAATCACGACTTCCAGCCCAGAATGGTTTACACAGCAGTAATCTATCTCTGATCATGATATGGAGAACATAATATTTAACAGTATAAAACCAATATTAATAATGTGCTCTCTATTTGAAAATGGTAAGGAAGTAGTAACTTCTTGGTTAAAAAATTACATATAATTGTGAATCATTGCAAGCTAGGAAATATTGAAACACTAAACAGAAACAAAATAAAATTATTTGGCATTTGAAATCCTTGATTTCATCATGATGAATAGAGAAATCAAAATTAAGTATGTATTTCATTAATGAAGGTCATATATACTTATTAAAATATTCGAAACATTATGTGTAGACTGTTGATAAAAATAGCAATGAATTTGATCAAAGAGAAATTGCTATGGAAAAGATGAAGCAAAACCGGAAACACAAAACAGAAGGTTTTTTCAAAGCCTTCCAGGTATTTCAGTTCCTAAATTTCTGAATTTTTTAGGGAAGAAATGACTAAAATTGAATATGGAAAATATGTTATAAAGCATGAGGGAATATAAAAGAGGGTGTATTGGAATTAAAGAAAACAATACAGAAATTCATAAAAGAGTAATTGAGGAATTAAGATGAAGCATGAGAATAAATATTCCGGATTTTTCAGTCAGTGAAGTAATGATAAAATGACAGTCCACAGTCCATTTTCTGAAGCCACAGTGTTAGATTTCAGCAGCTCATCCTAGCAGCTGATTGGAAGAGCAGTCATGAAGAATGCTCTTTCTGACTCTATATTTTGACCATCTTAGCTCCACTTTCATTTTCCAATCATTTTCATTGCCCTGCCCTTCATGTTTGGCAGAAACATCTGAGCCATTCTGTCCTATTCTTTGAGGTCTAATAATTACAAACTGAAATCTTTGGATCCTAGATGCCCATTCTAACTTCTAAGAATAAGCTAATGTTGCCAACAAATTCTCCTGGGCTCTTAAAACATATATTATCTACTATGGAGAAAAGTAATGTGAATTATGTAGTTTATGGAATATGTGTAAGTTGATGTGGAACTAAGTGGGTCGCCACTGGGCACATACGGTGTCGTTCTCCCAGTTAAAATTTCATTACTTCTTTTTCCATCAAGGTTAAAAAAATCAATTTGAGAATATAGCTGAATATGGTAACTAGCATGTAGAGTATACACACATACACACACACACACACACACACACACACACACACACACACACAAAACCAGCCAATTAACCAACCAAACAAACAAACAAAAATACCCACTTTATTAGATGAGCGAGTTGATGCATTCTTTTAATCTACCAAACTGAAGAAATGTACCTTTTTATCCACATTGATTATGTTACAAATGTTGATTTTAAATTGTGTTTTGGCATCAGCATATTGTGGTGGTTTGCATGAGAGTGCTTCCCCATAGGTTCATGTATTTTAATGTTTGAAAGGATTAGGAAGTGTGGCCCTTTTGGAGAAAGCGTTTCACTGTTGTTGGGCTTTGAGGTTTCAAAAGCTCCGGACAGGTCCAGTAGCACTCTCTCCCTGCTGCCTGTGGATCCTGATGTAGAGTTCCTATCTCCTCTCCAGCAACATGTCTGCCTGCATACTGCCATGATGATAATGTGTCAAACCTCTGAAATTATAGGTAAGCCCCAATTAATTCTTTTGGTCATGATGTCTCTTCACATCAAAAGAACACTGACTAAGATACCCACTAAAGGTGCAACTGCTTCAAATCAAACTCAATGTTACAAACTATCAGAGAAATAGGAAAGAATAATCTGTGCCAAACTGAAATAAGGCCATCATGCTAATCCTTGATCATAAATAAACATATAAAATATGCTATAAAGTATGTAACTCTAATAAAAATTAATATTAATTACAATATTATAGTTATATATTAATATGATTGCAACATAATTAACATAATTATAGCATAATGTGATTTAAATATTTTAATAGCTACATTTTCTAATTTGCCAATCTTATTTGTTTTTCTTGATGGGGTAGTGGGAAAAGGAAGAAAGAACCCACACAAAGGCAAACATACAGAAAAGCTGGGATCTGATGGGCCATGTGCACTTGGATTGAGCTACACTGACTAACCAACAACCTGGGACCTCAACACTAATTATGTAGAGCACAGAGAGGGAATTAGCTAGTTTTCATAGGTGATCTCTATAGGTGAGCAATCTAAGGCTGTAAATACCTGGGAAGATAAAGATGCAGCTGTTAGTCTTTACATGCATGATCAGTAATTCATCAGCATTGTACCTACTGTTACCATTCACCTGTGGACCACAGGAAGGCTTTCTATCCTGAGCCTTACCCTGGGGAAAGGCTTCACCATTCCCATGGATCTATGGTGCTGGTCTTTGACATGATCACCAGTGTCGAGGGTACACATTCACTCGAGACTTCATCTACTCTTCATACATTGACTATTGACTTTCTAGTCTCTCCATTGTTTTATTTAACTTATATTCTTTTCCATTTTCATTTAGATACACTTACCTAAGAGAATTTACAAAAATGCTGCAATTTCAGTAATTAATTTAAATTTATTAGAATATAAAATAGATCTATCAATTTGCATGAATTTCTCTAAGCTTTTGGGTGGGTAAAAGGAAAGTAAGAAAATTGGAATGATTTTCCATGAACTCTCCAAAACTGGTTTTAAAATTTAATCTTCCTTAATACCTATAAAAGTAGAAGAATAGAAATAGAAATTTTAAAAAGCATGAAAGATTAAAGGTTCCAAAGTTTTAAGACAGTTTTTATAGACAGTATAGATGTGGTTGTAACAATAGGTTAATATGTTGTATCGTATTACGAACACTCAATTACTAGCTATCAGAGTTGAGCAGCAGACCAGCATCCAAACATCACATCATGAAAAAGTATAAAGAAATGTGGATTCCAAGATCACATAAAACTGTTACATCCAACATTCTGAAGGAGAGCAAAATATAAATGTCTGAAGTTCGATTTTTGTATGCTAAACAGGAATAAACAACTGGGGAATGATAATGTTGCCATGGAAATAAATCCTTCATGTTTGCTCCTGTGAATACTGAGCTCCATATTCTCTATTCATGCAATTCACACAGTTACAAACTCCCTGACTAGTAACATACACACACCCAAACACACACGCACACGTGCGTGCACACACACACACATGCACACACACATGCACACGCATACACACATTCAGAGAGAGGGGAAGAGAGAGAGAGCAAGAGGGAGAGAGAGGGAGAGAGAGAAAGTCATGTCTAACTCATTTGTATGAATCTATGTCACTTGATAAGATATATTAACCCATGACAAGCAAACTAAAGATTTCACATAAAACATTAAAAAAGAAAATTTAAATAACAATTGAGTAAAACATTTAAATGAGTTAAATTACACCTATTGTTGTACTTTCCTTCTCAACATTAATTCAAAGTAATTTATGCTTGATCATTTCTCTTTGAAAGAGCTGTGTTTGATACCAACAATCTGAGTTTAGTACTTTATTTAAACAGTGACATTTCAGTGTCCATCCATTCATTTGTGGTGAAGTCCTAATTTTTAGCTGACTTTTGCCAAAACAAACATAAAACCCCAAAAATGTGACAAAAATATCTCAGTCTAATTGCAAATTGTGTTGATATCACTTAATTACATTTTAAATGCAGTTTTCTATTGTTCTAAAATACTTTGAATCTATAAGACAAAAGAAGATTGATAGGTTAGAACACTTTCTCCTTTAAAGTTTCCTTCTGTTCTCATGCTAGATTGGTGCTGGATTAATCATAATCATTCTAAAACAAGAGAGAGCTATGGTGCTATAATTGATTCAAAAAGTTTCTTTGTGCAGATTGTGTGTGTGTGTGTGATAACCAGTGAAAAGCAATGGTGTATTGGTGATTTCACAATATGAACTTTATATTTTATAACTGGCTTAAAACCACCTCAAGGACACACTATTACAAAGAAATCTAAATCATTGAAGTCAAATTTAACCCTGGAGATTCTTTAACATTCTCAGGGAAGCATTAGGAAAATTAGGCACTTCCCTAGCCATAGAAATAGTTTCATATTCAGCAATTATCTTTGTGGTTTGCATATTGTGGCATATCAAATAAAATTCTTTGATTTATGTATTAATAAATGCATAAATAAATAAATAAATTAATTAAACTGTCAGTTGAATATTTGAGATCAAATTAGTGATAAGTATCTAATACTTAAGGAGAACAGAGGTTCCCAGGTACAGAACTCTCCCAAGGCCATTGTACTGGATTCCGGTCACGTGTTCAAATTTAGTTACTATTCTAAGTAATAAGGAATTTTAGTTGCTTTTGAGTCAAAGCAATTATTGCCAATACAGGAAAATACTCATTAAAAATCATTTTTTCTTATGAATTCATAGGTTAAACTTGTAATATAATCAGAGAACAAAGAAATTTTTTTAAAAATGAGAATAGACATTCACAGAAAAATAAAAGATAAAGTTTGTATCTAACATCTTGATGTATAATCTTCTAATTGTGTCATAATTGGTGTAGTAAAATCTCAGCAGAAAAGTTTGGGCATTTTCTTATGTTTCCTATTCTAAGTTTGGCTTCCATACAATTTTCTGACAAAATGCAAATTTTTTCTTGGTGATATATTCTTAGAAATGTTTGCATTCCTTATATTGAGTTTTATATAGCATTTTTAATACTTCAAGGACTCTTATAACAGTTTCAACTCCATCAGTATAATATACCAATTGCCTCACAATTACCAAAAGGGATTTGTTGTTTGTTCGATGTTTTAAAAATTATCTTTTGCATTTCTGATATGATAGTCACAGAATAAGTTTCTCTCTTTCTAAGTTCATCTCTCACACATATGAAATATCTTTCACTATTATTTTCAGATAAAACTAGTTATTTTTTCTTCTTTTTACACTTTGGTAATGATCATAAGTGCTAAAAACCTCTTCACATATGTTCATGTACACTAGACATGTGTCACTAAAGACAAAGACAAGAAATAAAATAAAACCATCCCAAAGTAGTTACAAAAGAGACATACCTAATAAACTGGAGTGTATGCCTCTTGAAAGCAAATTTACTGAAAAATACTGAAGCAAAATAAATAAAATAAACATTCTGTGGTATAACATGAAAAGGACAAAGAAATTTATATTCTAGAAATGTGAACTGATCAATGAGCTAAGACAGTGTACTTTTATTTGGAGTTATAGGACAGACTTTGAACTGAGTACTTATCATCAAAATGACTCCATGATTGCAATTACTACTGTACAAACAAGGACAGAAAATCTTCCATGACACATTGAGAAATACTGATAGTATGAAGCTTATTCTGAGGAATCACTAGAGTTTTTCAACATATGTGGACAATTTTAATAATGCTGTATCTGTTCTTCATAATATGCCATGCCTGGTTGAAATCAGATGACATGGGTTCTTCGCTTATTTGCAGCTGCATATTTGAGAAGCCTCAAAACACATCTTGAATCTTCTCTTGCTTGTGTTATGCTTTGTGAGGGAGAGTGCGCACATTTGTGTGTACATGCATGTGTGTGTGTGTGTGTGTGTGTGTGTGTGTGTGTGTGTGTGTGTGTGCCTGTAGCTAACCAATTCAGTTAAGACTGTTTGGCCAGTGAGTTCCAGACATCTGATTTTTCCTCCTCTTTCTTCTCATTTGTATTTAAAAGCATCTTCTCTTGTATCTATTCATTCTGCTTGGGTTCTGAGGATTTGATCTTAAGGCCTCACCATTGTGTGGCAGACACTTTAATAACAGTCATTTCATCACTTTTACTATGTTCATATTATGTCAACTCATTTCTTTTCTTTTTATGTTTTTTTTCTTTTATTAAAAATTATTCTTTTGGGGCTGAAGAGATGGCTCAGCGGTTAAGAACATTGCCTGCTCTTTCAAAGGTCCTGAGTTCAATTCCCAGCAACCACATGGTGGCTCAAAGCCATCTGTAATGAGGTCTGGTGCCCTCTTCTGGACTGCAGGCATACACGCAGACAGACTATTGTATACATAATAAATAAATAAATATTTTAAAAAATTATTCTTTTCTCACATAATATATATTTATCATATCCTGTTTATAGTTTCTCTCTATCTGCTCCTCTTAGTTTCTCTCCACCTGCCCTTCCCTCAGATCCACTTTCTTTCTGCCTCTCACAAGAAAATTAAAATATAATAAGATAAAACAAAACTCTCCTATCATAGTTGCACACAGCAACCCAACAAGGGAAAAGAGTTACAAGAGCAGGCACAAGAGTCAGAGACCTTATTCTCACAGTCAGGACTCTGATAAAAAAAAAAAAAACAGCCATTAGCTATAATATATACTCAGAGGAACTGGTGCAGATTCTTGTAGGGCCTGTGCTTGTTGCTTCCGTATCTGTGTGCACTATCATGAGCACCTTGCTTCATTGACTCCAAATGCCTTGTTCTGCTAGTGTCCTTCATCCCCTCTGGCTCTTACAATCTTTCTGTCTCCTCTTCCTTGGTATTCTCTGAGCTCTAGAGGAGGGATTTGATGAAGACTTCCAATTCACACTCTCTCTGTGTTTAATGTCCAGCTGTGGGTCTCTGCATCTGTTCCCATCTACTGCTGGAGAAGGCCTCTCTAGTGATGACTGGGTAAGACATGGATCTATAAGTATAGCAGAAAATTTTTAGAAATCGTTGCTGGTGGGAGTGCAAACTTGTATAGCCACCATGGGAATCAAAATAACAGAAAGAAATGAATTGATCTACCTCAAGAGCCAGCTGTACCACTCCTAGGCACATACCCAAAGGACACTTTATGCTTGCCACAAGGACACTTGCTCACCCATGTCATAATAGCCAGAAACTGGAAACAAAACAACCTAGATGTTTCTCAATAGAAGAATGAATAAAGAAAATGTGGCAATTTAAACACTGGGATATTACTAAGCTATTAAAAAATGACATCATAAAAATTCAGAGAAATGGATGGAACTAGAAACAATCAGACTGCATGAGATAACTCAGATGCAGCAGATACATATGGTATCAACACACTTACAAATGGCTATAATCTGTAGACCCAGAGAAGTTAGGTAAAGAAGAGGAGTCTGGGGGAGGAACAGGGATATCCCTGGGAGGGGGCGTAGAATATATTTTATGGGCAGACTGGAGAGAGGGTCTGGGTGAGGTGGGGGATAGGTGGGCAAGGAGATTGGCTGGAGGAGAGAATGATGGGAAAGACAGCTGGAATTGGAAGGGGGCATTTGGAGAGTGCTGTGGAAATCTGGTGCAGTGAAAACTTCCTGGAATCTATGAAGATGATCCTAATGAACACTTATGCGGGGAGAGATATGCAACTTAGCTGGCCATCTCTTGTAACCAGGCAAGGCTCCAGTAGAAGTACTGGTTTGCATTCAACTCAGATTTTGGCCAAGGGGATCCCAGGAAAATCCTCAAACAACCAAAACTCTTGATAAGACAAAAGGTTGCTCTCCTCAAACTGATAGCCAGACCCCACTGCTGAGAACAACACCCACATAATTTTCTGAACATGGAAAAGTATTGAGCTTATGCCTACATAGAGCCCTTACTCCTAGATTCTTGCTCCTTTGGTGCAGGTAGCTTCTCTCCATGCTACCAAAAGACAGACATGGACTTCAAGGCAGCCACAAAACCTTTGACCTATAATCGGTCATGCTTGTAAAATCTGCAAGGCCATCCAAACTGATGGGCGTAGCTTACCAATTAAAGTCTGAATTGACTTAAGGCTGACTCTACAGGATGAAACCTATGCCTGACACTGCTTGGGTGAACAAGTACCAGAGACTAGATAGCCCAGAAACCTAGGATAAAACCAAACACGACTGGTCATTGGCTTATTTCTGTAAAGGACAATGGTTCATTTTACAGCATATTTTTATTAAACCTAAAAACGTAGTATGATAGATCAATACATTCATTACCGTTTGATATGGTTGAGAACATCATCTGAGCATTAACTCTAGACAAATTGTTAGGCAGCTGTACATAGCAATTCAATAGACACTTTGTATCTTGCTTTAGGTGATTGATCATTTCCTATCAACTTAACTAAAAGATACTTCAAAAACAGGGAACTAAGGTTTTTTCAGGCAATAAACAATTAGAAAATAAATCCTAATGTTTGAGGAAGTGGAAATTATTCTGATTTCTGGTGAAAAATATAGTATTTTCTTTTTTTCCATTTTCTTTTATTTTTTCAATTCAATAAAATTTTACATTTCCTCCCCTTCTCCCAGTCCCCTCCTGCTCCCCCCCACACATTCTCCCTCCCCCTGCTTCCTAAAATGAGAGCATGGTACCCTGCTCTGTGGGAAGTCCAAGGACCTCCCCTCTCCATCCCAGCTTAGGAAGGTGTGCATCCAAATAGACTAGATACCCAAAAAGATAATACATGCAGAAGAGATAGGTGCCATTGTCATTGTTGGTGGCTTCTCAGTCTGCCCCCATTGGCAGCCACATTCAGAGAGTCTGGTTTGATCATATGCTCATTCAGTCCCAGTCCAGCTGGATTGGTGCGCTCCAATTACTTCAGGGACACGGTCTCAGTGGGTGGACCAGCCCCTCAGGGTCCTAACTTCCTTGTTCATCTTCTCCCACCTTCTGCTCTTTGACTGGACCTTGGGAGCTCAGTCCATTGCTCCGATGTGAATGTGGGTCTCTGTCTCTATCTCCATCCATTGGACAAAATTTCTATGGATGTGATCAAGATATTCATCAGTGTGACTATGGGACAATGCTAGTTCTGGCACCCTCTCCTCTGATGCCTAAGGACCTAGCTGGGGACTTCCCTGTGCACACCTGGGATCCCCTCTAGAGCCAAGTATCTTGCCAGTCCTAAAATGACTCCCTTAATGTAGATATCTTATTCCCTTCTCCAATATACACCTTTCCTCCATCTCCACCCTCCCACTCCCCCAAGATCTCCCCAGTCCTTCCCTTCTCCCTTCTCCTTTCCCCTCTCCCCTTCCTCCAACTTCCATACCCCCACCTCTATCCCCATCCCTGTGCTCCCAACTTTTGCCTGGCAATCTTGTTTGATACCAATTTCCAGGACGATCTATATATGTTTTCCTTTGGGTTCACCTTGCTATCTCGCTTCTTTAGGCTTGTGAGCTATAAGCTTAATGCTCTTTGTTTATGGCTAGGGTCCACTAATGAGTGAGTACATACCATAATCGTCTTTTTGGGTTTGGGTTACCTCACTCAGGATAGCGTTTTCTATTTCCATCCATTTGTATGCAAAATTCAAGATGTCATTGTTTTTTTACCGCTGAGTAGTACTCTAATGTGTATATATTCCACACTTTCTTGATCCATTCTTCCATTGAGGGGAACCTCGGTTGTTTCCAGGTTCTGGCTATTACAAATAATGCTGCTATGAACATAGTTGCATAAATGCTTTTGTAGTATGCTTGGGCATCTCTTGGGTATATTCCCAAGAGTGGTATTGCTGGGTCCTGAGGTAGGTTGATTCCCAATTTCCTGAGAAACCACCACACTGATTTCCAAAGTGGTTGCACAAGTTTGCATTCCCACCAGCAATGGATGAGTGTTCTCCTTATTCCACATCCTCTCCAGCATAGGCTATCATTGGTGTTTTTGATTTTAGCCATTCTAACATGTGTGAGATGGTATCTCAAAGTTGTTTTGATCTGCATTTCCCTGATCACTAAGGAAGCTGAACATGACCTTAAGTATCTTTTGGCCATTCGAACTTCTTCTGTTGAGAATTCTCAGTTCAGATCATTATCCCATTTTTAATTGGGTAATTTAGCATTTTAATGTCTAGTTTCTTGAATTTTTTGTATATTTTGGAGATCAGACCTTTGTCCGATGTGGGGTTAGTGAAGATCTTCTCCCATTCCGTTGGATGCCTTTTTGTCTTAATGACTGTGTCCTTTGCTTTACAGAAGCTTCTCAGTTTCAGGAGGTTCCATTTATTCATTATTGCTCTTATTGTCTGTGCCACTGGGTTTATATGTAAGAAGTGGTCTCCTGTGCCCATGTATTGCAGGCTACTTCCCACTTTCTCTTCTATCAGGTTAAGTGTGGTCGGATTAATATTGAGGTCTTTAATCCATTTGGATTTGAGTTTTGTGCATGGAGATAGATAAGGATCTATTTTCATTCTCCTACAGGTTGACATCCAATTATGTCAGCACCATTTGTTAAAGATACTTTCATTCTTCCATTGTATACTTTTAGCTTCTTTGTCAAATATGAGGTGTTCATAAGTTTGTGGATTAATATCTGTGTCTTGGATTCGATTCCATTGGTCAATGTCTCTGTTTTTATGCCAATACCAAGCTGTTTTCATTACTGTAACTCTGTAATAGAGTTTGAAGTCAGGGATGGTAATGCCTCCTGAAGATCCTTTATTGTGTAGGATTGTTTTGGCTCTCCTGGGCTTTTTGTTTTTCCATATAAACTTAGTTATTGTTGTATCAAGGTCTGTGAAGAATTTTGTTGGGATTTTGATGGGGATTGCATTGAATCTATAGATGGCCTTTGGTAGAATTGTCATTTTTACTATATTGCTCCTAGCAATCCAGGAACATGGGAGATCCTTCCACTTTCTGGTATCTTCTCCAGTTTCTTTCTTCAAAGTCTTAAAGTTCTTGTCAAATAGATCTTTTACTTCCTTGGTTAGTGTTACCCCAAGATACTTTATGCTATTTGTGGCTATCGTGAAAGGGGATGTTTCTCTGATTTCCCTCTTTGTTTCTTTATCTTTTGTGTATAGGAGGGCTACTGATTTTTTTGAGTTGATCTCGTATCCTGCCACACCAATGAATGTTTTTATCAGCTGTAGAAGTTCTTTGGTAGAGTTTTTGGGATCACTTATGTACACCATCATATCATCTGCAAATAACGAAAGTTTGACTTCTTCCTTTCCAATTCTAATCCCCATGATCTCCTTCTGTCTTATAGTGATTGCTAGAACTTCAAGCACAATATTAAAGAGATATGGGGAGAGTGGACATCCCTGCCTTGTTCCTGATTTTAGTGGCATCGCTTTGAGTTTCTCTCCATTTAATTTGATGGTAGCTGTCAGCTTGCTGTATATTGCTTTTATTATATTTAGATATGAACCTTGTATCCCTAATCTCTCCAAGACCTTTATCATAAAGGAGTGTTGAATTTTGTCAAATGCTTTTTCAGCATCTAATGAAATGATCATATGTTTTTTTCTTTCAGTTTATTTATATGATGGATTACATTGATAGATTTCTGTATGTTGAACCAGCCCTGCATCTCTGGGATGAAGCCTACTTGATCATAATGGATGATTTTTTTGATGAGTTCTTGGATTAGGTTTGCCAGTATTTTACTGAGAATTTTTGAATCGAAGTTCATGAGTGAGATTGGTCTGTAATTCTCTTTCTTGGTTGTGTCTTTGTGTGGTTTTGGTATCAGGGTAACTGTAGCTTCATAAAAAGAGTTTGGCAATGACCCCTCTGTTTCTATTATGTGAAACACCTTAAGGAGTATAGGTATTAGCTCTTCTTGGAAGTTCTGGTAGAATTCTGCATTAAAACCATCTGGTCCTGGGCTTTTTTTGGTTGGGAGGTTTTTGATGACAGCTTCTATTTTCTCGTGACTTATAGGTCTATTTAAATTGTTCACCTGGTCTTTATTCAATTTCAGTATATGGTATTTATCTAAAAAAACTGTTCATTTCTCCCACTAAAATCAGGAACAAGGCAAGGCTGTCCACTGTCACCATACCTCTTTAATATAGTGCTTGAAGTCTTAGCAATAGCTATAAGACAGAATAAGGAGATCATGGGGATTCGAATTGGAAAGGAAGAAGTCAAACTTTCGTTATTTGCTGATGATATGATAGTGTACATAAGTGACCCCAAGAACTCTACCAAAGA
>PVIU01018871.1:0-37922 GCA_004026605.1 Ondatra zibethicus
TTTCTTCTAACTTTTTGTTAGTTTTCTCATCCCTTTCGATAAAGGAGTTTTTCACCTCTTCTTTAAAGGACTCTATAATTTTCATAAAGCTATGTTTAAAGTCAATTTCTTCTACTTCATCTGGGATAGGTTGCTCGGGCTTTCCTGTTCCATAATCGCTGGATTCTGGTGTTATCATGTTGCTTTTCAGGTTGTTGGATGGATTCTTTGATTGGCGCCTGCCCATCTCTTCTGAGAGTTGCCTGCTCTGCTCCGTTCGGCTCCGCTTGGTTCCCGGAGTCAGGGTCCAGATGAATCAGCGGAAGCTGGTTGGGCGAGGTTCCCGGTCCCAAGGGCAGGCCAGGGTCCAGATGAATCCGCGGAAACTGGTTGGGCGAGGTTCCCGGTCCCAAGGGCAGGCCTACTGAGGGTTGCCCGCTCCGCTCGGCTCGGCTCAGCTCCGTGGGACAAAGGAGGCCCCCTAGCAGGGGACTCGCCCTTCCCCCAAGGCCTCAGCCCAGGTAGGCCGAGTTCAGGTGCAGCCGGGACCACGCAGATGAGAAGGGAGACCCGGGGGCGAGCAGGGTTGGGACAAGCAGCAAAGCCAGCAGAGGGGAGCCCCAAGTGGCCAGAAGGAGAATTTGCACTATTCTTTCGTGACCATTTTGGGAACTGTCATGAATCATACAGACATCTGTCTGCTTTACCCCATACAGTATGTTTAGAAATGTCTCAATGCCGGTAGATGAAGAGACCTGCAGCTCAGGTTTTTGTGGCCTGTTTTCTTATGATAGAATAGTGAAAAAAAAACCCTAACTACTATTTTGATAAGGGATCTGGAAATTTAGAAATATATATCGTTTTGCTCAATAAGTTCAATGCCAGAAGAAGAAATGCTACCTCGATGTATATTAAATGTATCATACACAAGGTTGCATAAAACTAACAATAGTAGCAGTGGAAGAGATGAATTACAGCTGATGTTTGCATGAAAGGCTCATACACATGCACAAAGCTATACCCCTATCTGTCTACCATTTATCTGCTTTTGTCCTTAAGTAGACTCAAACATGTGGTGCTGTGTCCATTAAGTTCTCCAAGTGTGTAATGATTATGTCTTCAAGTTAGGGAAAGAGCACAGCTTACTGGTTAGAATGGGCTTCACACCTGCTTCTATGACCAGTTGCTTGAGTCCCATCATCTCTAGCTTTATCACAGCTGAGCTAATTACGATACTGCATTATGCCCCATGTTCTTACAGTGAGCTCTATGATAAAAGCTAGCACTGCCATTTCTGATATTGGGAAATATGTAGAACATTGTTTTCAGAGGCCCAAACACTGTAGAATCACTTCCGCTTGTCATCTGTATCACCTGCTGTAATTGCATGGCAAAGCATGCATGGACCGACCATGCTGGTTGGATAAATCTACTCTGACCTGTTTGTAAGCAGCATGCATGTCTCTATCAGAGGGCTGACTGCAATGGATTGCCCCATTTATCATCCAGTGGGTAGGGAATGTGCTTTTCCGTCAGTATGGAGGCTTGGACTTCAAAGATGATGATGAGCTGTCTCTGCACGACAGATCTAACCACTACAGCTGGAGAACAAGAATTCTACGCTTAAAAATATTGTGCCTCTATGGCTAATTATGCTTTTGCAAACTTAGTACAACATTGCTGTTTATTTAAACTTGGGCTGCATACGCTCTCCCTCCAGTGAATAGGAGCTATTCTGAAAACCATGAGTAAACATCTATTTTGTAGAGAAACCAGCAATTAAAACTTGTAATGAATTCTAGTCTTTTTCAATCTTTTTAAAAGAACACCATGAAGCCATAAAAAAATAGGATATGGGGATTCTTTACAAGACTGCCCTGTCTTTTTCTGGTGAGTTAAAAGAAAATCCAGCAAATATCTAATTTTTATGTATTTTTTTTATTTTTAAATTCATTTTTCCCTTGGGGAATTCTATGACTCCTGCAACTCAACAGTCTCTGGAAACACTCCACATATAATTGGACAGTTTAAATATCTGTAATATTATTCTAAATTGTTGAAATTCTCTAGATAGTTCTTTGAAGCTCTAGCTCCATGGTACAAATTTGCTTTTACAGGTTTTGTTGATGTTTAGTTTACTTAATTAAAAAAAATTCAAGGCTTATCCAAAGACTGTATAAAATGTTCCATAAATATTGGATTTATTTTACCTTATATAAATGTAGCCAACATTATAAACTCCAATACAACTCATGGTATTTATGGACAAAAGTGATAAAATTCTGTTGATCTATCAAGTGTGATAGTTTTTTGTGAGTTAGGGCAAAATCAAAGAATATGTGGCTATGTGTACCTTAAGAATCCTATTCATATATAACAGAAATCAGGGCCAAATATAAGCAAGAGAGAACCATTCAAAATAGATGGATCTTGATAATACTACCTGGAGAGGAGGGAGGGTTCAGATACTAGGCACTCTGTCACCTAAACCACAGCCATGAAACCCTCCCATCCTGTGCTCCATGAAGGCCCCTGAAAAGGGCACATGGACCATGGGGTCTCTCCCATGGCAGGCACATGGCACAGGCCTTTTATCTCCTGCCGCTGCTGCTGCTTTTTTTTTGATATTATGAATCATAAAGAATTCATAGAGCAGAGAGAAGCAAACAATTACAAGACCAAGGCTGACAACAACTCTGGTATTCTTTCACCATAGAGAGCCTTGCTTTGAATTTCAGGAGTGTTTAAGGTTGAATTGGAAATTGGAATGCCAGGCCAGTTTCAAGACAACCATTTGGATTTAACCACATCTCATACTGCTGGTCTTTATAAAAAATAAAATCGACACATGAACAAAAACAATGAAAGGAAAACGCTTATCATCCCTCCTCATAACCACGCAGTGTGTTGTTAGAATAGGGATCCCTTTTTGTATTTGAGTAGGATGTCAAGTTAAGAGTTAGTGGAACTGCATTCAGCCATTCTTATGTTAAGAGGACACTGGTATCTATGCTACTTCTTACAATAGCTGTGACAAAGTTCACAGGAGCTACAGAATTAACATAAAATCATTTTATTTTCTCCAAACACTCCTTAAATATTGGTGAATCTTAAAAGAATCCTCTATGGGTATTTTCTACTAGGTGCGTTGTGTTGCCCCATCCAGACTTCTAATATCGTAGTAATGTCACTGGGGCACTGCGACAAAGGACATAGGAAAGTAACACAGGACTTTCCTCTCATTTTGATAATACTATTACTATTATTATCATTATTACTATTATTATTAATAATATTACTGCTGTATTCTAGCTGCTAGAGACAGGCAAGCTGAGAAGATCTCAGCTAAATGTGTTGTGTATCCTGAAAACAAACTGTAGCTCTTTAAACAGGGTTGAAGGCACCAGGGTCAAACCATGTAGGGAAACTCTAAGGCCACTGAAGAAGTGGCTTGGTGTGAAGTGCTGAGCCTAGGTAGGCCAATGTGTCCTTTATCCTGGGAAATCAGGGACACTAAGCATGGTTTTCAGAGAAGGAAATGCCGAAGAAGAGCTTCTTTTGTGTTTAAATCACCTCTGAAACCTTAAAAGATCTTAAAAGATCTCCTTAAAATATGTGGTGTAAGATCATTGCAGCTAGGAAATGTATGAATTTGAACAAGCTCCCATCGCAGTGACAGGTGGCATCGCAGTGACAGGTGGCATCGCAGTGACAGGTGGCATCGCAGTGACAGGTGGCATCGCAGTGACAGGTGGCATCGCAGTGACTGACAGGTGGCATCGCAGTGACAGGTGGCATCGCAGTGACAGGTGGCATCACCAGTGCTAGAAGACAGGGACTGACTTCCGGGATTTTCAAGAATTGTGCCAACTGTGAAATATTCACTGCTAAGAATTAAATTTACCTTAAGGATAATTATTACTCATAAAATTCTATGGATACCCATAACTATTTCATATATATAATTTCATACATGTAATTTTATGTAAATATATCATGTATGTGCATTTATTTTTCAGGAAGCTTGTTTTTAATTGCTACTTACAGACTAGCATCATGCTGATGTAACCCCTTCAGACTTCAGGTATTTTTATTTGCTATATCTGGTGCATATATAAGTGTATATATACATATATATATATATATATATACACACAAATATACATATATGTATATATATTTGTGTGTGTGTATTTATGTATCTCTGCACACCTCTTAGGTTGAGCAATATGGAATGGTATATTAGTAAAGCAGAACATCCTTTTTGATAAATCTGAGTAGATTAAATGCTCATCTCCACAGTCGGTTTTCTTCCTAGGAACACTGCCTCTGTGTGTGACAGGAGGAGAGCTGTTGGCTCATTTAGAAAGCACGTGAAGACCGACTCCAGAGAAACAAGCCTCGAGAAAGGCAGCCTCGTCAAGGGTTGCTAAGGCAACCACTGCCTGATAACAGTGCGGTGCGAGGAGAGAGAAGTCAGTCTGAGGAACAATGCCTCTCAAAACCCGGAGAAGAAACAAAGCCCCAAGCCCCACTGGATAAGAAACAGTGTGCACTGGCCACGGGCTAAATATTTCTTGGGTAGCAAAGGGATGGACGAATTCCAACGGGATGGAGACCTGTGGAGTCGGGACGTGTTTACCGTCTTTGCGATCTACAGCCTTAAGTTCTCAGCGTTAGTCTATGATTTTTTTAGTTTTCAAAAAGAGAGATATTCTGAGAGCCATCCCCAGATCCTTACAGCTGTGGAAGCGTCTGTGTCACATGACTCTAGTGGGTGCAGATGCATGGACACGTGTCTTAACATATGCATGGAAATTCTGAAGCCCCTTCCTAGGTCCTTCTCTGTCTCATTCATAGAAGCCGGGTTTGGCTTCTTGTTGAACCCGAAGCTTACCAATAAAGCCAGAGCAGCAATGTAGCTCGCTCCAAAGTTCCCCACCTGGGACTTCCAGGCTCTGGGGTCACAGTCCCCTGCCACACGCACCCAGTAGTTATCTAGTTCTGAGGATCTGAACCCTTCACCTCATGCTTCCTAGATAAGTGTTTATCAGCTGAGCCCTTCCATGATAACTTTTGAAACAGGGCGTTGCCAGTTTGGTTGGCCTGGCTGCCCAGCAAGCTTCAGGGATCCTCCTGTCTCTGCCTCTACTAGGGTTATAAGCTGGCATTACCACAACTGGCCTTGTGTGGGTTCTGGGAATCAAATCTATGTCCTTAGGCCTGCGGTATAAATCCTTTACTGACTGGGCCACCATCCCCACATGAGCCCAGATTACTTCTCTTTAATGAGTCAGTAAGCATCTTCGAGGCTAGTTTGCAAACACAGGCTGATCCCGTGATAACAGCGAGCAGCAGATGTTCATGTGAGGAGAGGCCCCTGGGAATGGAGTAGTTTACTGTTATCAATGTAACAGGTGCTGTGAGTTAATTTGACTGATGAATGGAAGCCATTAGTAAGAGAAAGATATGAAATGCATGGACACAGTTATTTTAAATCCTCCATTAATCCGATGAGTTGGGTAATATTTCTACCTTTCTAATGATGAGGATGAGGGTTCTGAGTAGTAAATCCTACCCATTGGCAAACGCCAATATCTGAGCTGGATTCTCAGCTCACCCTTGCCCTCAACCTGTAAAAGCTACACTTAATGAAAGTTTCACAGATACATATTCAGAATGATTCCTTCTTGTTCCTTTAAGGTCATCTATACATTGTTTACTATTGTTGGCTTTTCTGCTTCTTAGATATCCTTCTGCAAGAACGTAGAGGAGGGCTCTCATCCTAATTGAATATGGTTAAATCTGATGTTTGTTCTCCAACCCAGCTATTTTAATTTGGCTGCTGACCCACTACAAATCACCCTGCAAACAGGAAACCATATGCAGACACTTGGTTTTAGTTCAGAAATGCTCCATACAGATTTCTTAATTGTCAGTGCTGCATCTGGAAATTCCAGACATTAGCAATGAGCTGGAGAAAGTCTCCCATCTATACTCTGAAGGGATCACATCTCTAGTTGACGTGGGCACAGATCAAGGTTGTGAATAGCACTGAATAGCATGCAGCAAACAAATGCTGAAAATTCTTAAACCAAATCAGGGAAATGAGCATTTAAGACATTTAATTAAGAAACTAGCAGTTTGAGATTTTATTTTATGGAACATTTGCTTTTCTTTCTTGGTGGTAATTTGTATGACATTTAATGGTCATATTCAGTCATGGGATTCACACATATTTGCAAATTTACCGATGACGTGCATATTTTACAACAATACATTTATTATAAATATTACTAAGATATTGGACAGATAACTGGTCAAGGAGGCTTGTCCATGCTTCTTGCTATTTCTAAAGCAAGGGGGCTATAATGGGTGCCAAGCTATCAGTGTCCTGGGAAAATGGTTAGAAATTCTAATTCCTGAGACTTCACTGAATACTGAGTTTTAACTAAGCATGAACATTCAGTCACTTTGTATTCAGGTAATTCAGAAAAGAGCCAGGACTGGACTATTGTAGAGGACATGCGTTATTCTCTCGGGAGTACCCTTACACACTTGCAAAGTCAGGAGGAAAATGCTTTTGTTTGCAGTCCTGCTATTGTTCGATACACGGTGGCTCAAGTGTGCAGAGCAGTGTGGGTTTGCAGGAGAAGGCCCGGCTGGTCGCTAAGGGTCTCTGAGCCACCACTGCAGCAAATCAGTTTCCCAAGCAAGGTTTTGCCTATGGTTTCAGGCCACCTCCTGTAAGTGGATGTGTGTTGCTTCTGTGCCTAACCTGTCACATATCAAATACACAGTCCAACAGCTACTCTTGATTTCTGAGTGTTTGTTACTATCTTTCAAAATTACCATCCTGGTCACTCATGTAAAACAGTGTCATGTTTCCTCGAGAAGTGAGACGTGATAGTAATTAAACTTCATGCTTCTTCCAGGAACGTTTACTTTCAACAGTTGTTTTTTTCTAAGTCAGCATATTTTTTAATCCAATTTATTCAAAGGGAGTAAAAAGGACAGATCTGTTATTTAACCGAGCTTTCGGTTTATACTGCAATTTGAAAGCTCTGAACTCTTTCACTTCTGGTACGCGGTGTTCTCCATCTGTGTCAAATCCTTCAAAATCTCTCTACATTTCTCAAGGACAATTTCCTTCGGAGCAGTAAAACATACAAGACTAACCCACACCACCCCAAAGAGCACGCCCTGTGTACGGCGGGGGAGACAGCTTTCAATCACCTACATTTGTTAAATTTCAGAGCTGCGGTTTAAGAGATGCATGACATTTTATTAGCTTTTGCAATTTACCTTTGGCGGTTTAAACAATTTACTCAGTCAGGACATCAAATCTGGTGGCAGGACTTCATTTTTCCTATTTGTGCAAATTTGCCCACCTGTTCCTTTCCCTGTCTATTTACTTAGTCATGAGAACTGCAGTATTCTAGGAAACATATCCTTGGTCTTTGATCCAGGTCCCTTACATGGCAGCTCTAAAAACAATTGGGATTTTTCTGGGTCCTTTGTCTGTCTTTCACATGAATGGTGATTCAAGGTGATGGGGGTGGGTCATGGAACAGGGGCTTTAGCATCCTGTATCATACTGGTAGAAAAAGATGGCTGAGACCAGGACCTGTGACCAGTGACTGCATCTATCATTTGTCTGCCACAGTTCTCTATAAGATCCTTGATTCAGGATTGGGTGATCTAGTTTTATATCTGTTACTCTGGTAAGCCATCTCACAAAAAGCAATTTGAGGGGGTGGGGGAGTTTGCATCAGCTCATAGTCCTTGGGCCATTACAGAGGGAGTCAGGGCAGGAACTTGAAGCACAAACCATGGAGGACACATCTTGCTGGTCAGCTCACGGATTTCTTATGCCAGAATCATCTGCCCAGGGAATGCTGCCATCCATGGTGCTGCCCACCACAGAATGAGCCCTCCTACATCAGCTCACAATCAAGACAGCCCCCAGAGGCATGTCCAGGAACCAACCAGTTAAAGCCAATGAGGGCAATCTGCTTCTTGGAAAATTAAATGAACTAGCACAATCTAGTCCATTCTCCTTCATTTGTATGCAGACTAGTTCAATATAAACTGTCCATTCCAAATAAAGAATGGGCAGTTCATGGTCATTTACTCACACTGGCTTTCCTTCTGTGGTAGCTGACAGTCATCTTTGAGGGTACCTTGGCTCCTTACCAACACAGGGCAAGGGCCATGACCAACTTCTCAGCATGTCCATGTCTCACTTTCTTCACCGTAAATTCCACTGGGGAGTGACTTTACCCAGACCCTGTGGGAAGCTGACCCAGGCTATGGGACATGTAGTTATTGAGTGTTCTCAGGTCCCTAGCATACTCATTTTCAAACTATAGGTTCCTCCTTAAGATGGCATCAGACTTTAGGACTTCAAGGTATACATGGGATGATACTGGATGGATTTATTGGAAATGCTGACCTAATCGTGGGAAGCCTATTGTCGTGGCAGGTCCATACACACTGTATTCAAAACCTCTGAGCAACCATGTCTTGGCATCTAGATAGGACAGTCAGACTGTTGTCTCAGGCACACGAGGCCCACAGGTTCTGCCTCACTCCCAGTACTGCTGTGAGAAGCTTAGGTTGAAACCCTGCTTTGTGTCCTGCTTTTCTTTTCTCTTTAGAATTTCTGCCCCTCTTCTGCTCAGTCGCTTGAAGTGTGCTGAGATGATGATGCTTCTTCTCCTCTTCCTCCTCTTCCATTCCTTTATTTATATATTTATTTATTTTTTGTTTTGTTTTTTGAGACAAGGTTTCTCCGTAGGTGGCCCTAACTGTCCTGGAACTCTTCTGTAGACCAGCCTGGCCTCTAATTCACAGCGATCTTCTTGCCTCTACTTCCCAAGTGCTGAGATTAAAGGTGTGTGCCACCACCTCCCAGTACTGTCCTGAGATTGATGCAGCTTGGTATGTCTTTAATAGAAGAAAATCAGTCTTCTGCAATTCTGATTCCTGTCAATCAAAGAATCAGTTTCAATCTTCTAATTTTTATATATTTTATTCTTACTGCATTCTGTGTACCTTTGGTTATCGCTTTTATTTTCAACTTCCTTGACATGTATTTATTTATTGGTTGATTTTATACTTTTGTTGGTGCAGATGTTGGAAGCTATTGGTTTTTAGCTAACTCTCATTTTGACATATTGGTGGTATTCTGATACCTAGAAGTTCGCTCATTGTTATTTTCAGCAATCCCATGATTTCTGTCTGGATAACTTCTCTTACCAAATGGTTGTTTAATAGAGTGTCTATTAAACATCCAGATGGCAGAGCTTTTTTCTATTTTTTAAGGGAGAAATGAGAATATTTTAAAATTCCATTTGGTTCGTAGTAATCATGAAGACTTCAGGATTTTCATTTTATGTTTTCTCATTTCATGGCTGTCTCATGCAATGGAGAGAGAAGTGTATTATTTACGGAGCCTGATGTCCCGTTTCTGTTAACTTTCTGTCTTGCCCATCATGTACTGAGTGGTGTGTTAACCACTCACCCTTCACATACTCTTCTATTTGGTTCTCCTTCATGACTTCCATAGGTTTTATTTTGTAGATATCACTGTTGTTTCTTTCAATTGATGTTAATACTTATTATACTAACCCCATGGATCCTGGGTTCTACTTTAGTCTTATTCTATACATTATGCAATGTTTTCTGAGTAGGTCCTGTGCAGGGAGGTGTAAGGTTTTCAGCCTGTTTTCTTCTGTTTCCATCTGCCTGGGGAATTTTAGTTCCTTTTGGCTACTTTGGATGAATGCAGCTTTAAACAGATGCCTACATATATCCTAGAATTGGGATTGTTTAATCAGAAAGTTGAAATTGCGCTTTGTCTCAATTCCATGACACAATCTGATGTTGTCTGGGATGCTTATGTGGTGTTCGTGAGTTTGTTTTAAATTTGTGCATCTTCTTTACATTCACTTTCCTTTTAGGAATGTCTGTACTCTCTGCCAATGGATGCTCCCTCCCTCCTTCCTTCCTTCCTTTCCTGACAGGACCGAAGACTGTACCTAAGACCTCATGCCTGAGGCAGGTGCTCAGTCCTGAGTGCCAGCCAAATCCTGGCACGATCACTCCAAAGAATCAATCTCTACTACTAAGTGACCTCAACTATCTTCTATGACATTTCAGTTGTAAATGGCTCTGCCCATTCCCTATCTGAGATGCAGTGATGTTATTGAACTTTCCTTTAATTCTTCCTTCCTTCCTTCAGAATTCCCGTAAAGTTGCCACTCGGTCTGATCGTACTTCTGATGCTGTTTCCATTTGATCTTAACACTGTATTAGTATTACTCAGGTGTCAGGCATCATTTTTTAAATGTTTGTTTTTATTTTTGATTAATTCTATTATATATGAATTATCTATTTTGATTGTCTGATGTTAGCCACTTTGGGGGCAGAGGCTCACTGTGAGCTGGGGCTAGCCTCAGTTTCACTGTGGGCCAGGCTCACATAGAATTTCTCATTCTCAGTCCTCAGCCTTCAGGGTACAGGTGATGCCAGGGCAAGTGGTTGCCAGGATGCTTCGGGAGCATCTGATTCTTCCACAGTCCTCTGCTGCCTTCTTGCCACACACTGTTTCTCCTTGGGGTGAACTTTATTGTTTCCTCATTGTTTTAACTATTGCTAATATGATTTCATTTTAGTGGTTCCTTGAATTTATTTTTGATTCATTTTTTTCAATTTTCTCTTGCTCATATCTATTATTTGTTTTTATCTTTTTGTCAAAATAGTTTCTTCCCATATCTATATGCTATCTTAGGATGTTTGAGCTGTTTGGATTGTAATTTTTATGATCTCAACTGGTCTTTTGACTGTTCATAGGAGTATTTTTTTCTACTTATTTTTATTGAGCTCTACATTTTTCTCTGCTCCCCTCCTTTCCTCTCCCCTCACCTTCAACCCTCTCCCATGGTCCCCAGGCTCCCAATTTACTTAGGAGATCTTATCTTTTTCTACTTTCCATGTAGATTAGATCCATGTATATCTCTTTTAGGGTCCTCATTCTTGTCTAGGTTCTCTGGGATTGTGATCTGTAGGCTGGTTTTCTTTGCTTTATGTTTAAAAAACCACTTATGAGTGAGTACATGTGTTATTCGTCTTTCTGGGTCTGGGTTACCTCACTCAAAATGATGCTTTCTAGCTCCATCTATTTGCCTGAAAATTTCAAGATGTCATTATTGTTTTCTGCTGTATAGTACTCCATTGTATAAATGTACTACATTTTCCTTATCCATTCTTCCTACAGAATGGGAAAAGATCTTCACAAACCCCACATCAGACAGAGGTCTGATATACAAAATATACAAAGAACTCAAGAAAGTGGTATCAAAAGAATACATAATCCAATAAAAAAATGGAGTACAGACTTAAACAGAGAATTCTCAACAGAGGAATCTAAAATGGCTGAAAGACACTTAAGGAAATGCTCAACATCCTTAGTCATGAGAGAAACGCAAATCAAAACAACTCTGAGATTCCATCTTACACCTGTAAGAATGGCCAAGATCAAAAAGACCAATGACAACTTACCCTGGAGAGGTTGTGGGGAAAAGGGAACACTTCTGCATTGCTGGTGGGAGTGCAAGCTGGTACAGCCCCTTTGGATGTCAGTGTGGCAATTTCTCAGAAAATTAGGAAACAACCTTCCTCAAGACCCAGTAATACCACTTTTGGGTATATATCCAAAGGATGTTCAATCATGCCACAAGGACATGTGCTCAACTATGTTCATAGCAGCATTGTTTGTCATAGCCCAAACCTGGAAACAAACTACAGGAGTATTTTTACATGTGTTTTCTGACTTTTCTTTTGTTATCACTTCATAGGTATGAGATACTTTGTTTTCTTTTAATTTCACTTTCTTCCCTATTTTGAGCCTGTCCTTGAAGTCATGGACCCTCAATCAGCTGTCCTTTATGGCTAGTGACAGTGCTGCCCAGTGCCCGAGGTCGCATGCATAGGAGACAATTCTCCATTAATTTATATATGACCTTGTTTCATTGCTTCTTTCATTCCCAATATCTCTGCGCATTTCCCTCTTTGGGGAATAACAGTAAAGGTAAAGATGTTTCCTTCCTTTGTCAGTTTAGGATAGCTGCCCTTCCTGTCCTGCATTCTGGTCTTCTCCACTGTGTTAGACAATTTGACATTCACTTTAGGTTTCTTTCAGGGGTTAATTTAAACTATACTTCATTTAACATGGTTTTCATAGTTAGGGCACACTTGCTGGAATGTGTAAATGCTGGAATGTGTAAAACCCTAATACTATATCTAGCACACACATGCACATGCACACACATGCACATTCACACACCAAAAGAACAAGAAGAAACCAACCAGCCAACAAACAAACAAACAAAAACAAGACTCTTTTCACATCTCCTTTAAAAGAAATAATCCCACCTATAGGCTAGACTGGTTATCTTGAGATTACTATGTGTCTCCAGTTCATTTAGAACTCGCCACCTTCCTACTTTAGCCTCCCAAATACCAGAATGACTGATAAGCTTTAGCATCCTTGGAGCTCCCTCTGGTCTGTTACTGACTCTCTTAATGACACTTCCAGACACATAGGTACCCATCCTCTCCTCTCAGAAGCTGTGAGAGCTGATTAGAGGCTCCTTCAAAGTCAAGATGCACCCACTCTACAATGCTAAGAGTGTCCGTTTGGTTCAATTTTCTGTCATTTTTTTCTGTTTCTTGGGAAACACTTAGGTGTTTCTTAACAAGGCAGATTTACTGAAATACATGGGGCCCATGATTCTGAATTTTAGGAAACTATGTTACTATTTTTGTGGACATTTAAGAACCACTTTCTTCCAGATAATTATATACTAGAATACCAGGCACATTCTGTGAATAGCATGAGTATGTGATAATAGATGAATAAAACTTTTGGAAAATAGAACATTTTAGTTTGATTTGTCAAATTTCTGGCTATGTACATAAGATCTAGAATATATATATATATATATATATATATATATATATATATATATATATATCCATACATACAAGAAATAAAGGCACAATTAATTTCATGTTAGTCACTACTTGGACCACCTTTGAAGTTTTCAGGAAGAAGGATGATGGACATTCTTTCCCAAGACCCTGCTCTTGGTTCTAATAATTTCCCTCCCTATATTACTAGTGTAGAACGTTAAGCTCTTCACTTTGAAAGTCGATTCTATGGGTCCATCTTGACCTATGTGCAGTTCCTTGACAAAGACAGTGCTAAGGAATTCAGCAGCAAAACCTCATGAAAACTAGAGTGTTTTTTTTACAGTGAAAAGGTATAAAGAGCATGAAAGGAGAAATATTACCATTAGGCAAGATCATATGTCCTAGGAGCAAGTGACTTATCTCAAGAGAACCTGGAATTTAATATATATCAGATTGCTACCAGTTTCAACCAACCTGAAGAATGTTTTTTAGAAGTATAATTCAGCTGGGTGGTGGTGGCACACACCTTTAATCCCAGCACTCGGGAGGAAGAGGCAGGCAGATCTTTGTGAGTTTGAGACCAGCCTGATCTACAAGAACTAGTTCCAGGACAGGCTCCAAAGCCACAGAGGAAACCTGTCTCGAAACCCCCCCCCCAAAAAAAGAAGGATAATTCAGGACTGGAGGACTGGACAGATGGCTCAGAGGTTAAGAGCACTGCCTGTTTTTTCAGGGGTCCTGAATTCAATTGCTGTCAACCACATGGTGGCTCAAAACCATATGTAATGAGATCCGATGTCCTCTTCTGGCCTGTGGGAAATAGATACAGCTAGAACTACAATTCATAAGGATCTGATATCTTTTTTATATGCATATATCTTACCACATTCTATCACCTACTAATGTCAAAGACCCATGAAACTCAGATAACCTTGGTACTAGAAACAACAGCCAGACTCTTCCACATCCTGTCTGTGGTGGAACAGTTATGGGTGCCAAGGAGGCCTACATGCCATTTCCTCAGACCACAGGGAAGACTGATTCTTCTTACAAGACCACCTAGATGGCCATTCCCAGGAGGTAACTGTCAGTGTCTTCTTAGATGAGTAATACCTGGAATCTCTTAGGAACCGGTCTCTGAAGGTGGTATCTCCAAGCACACAGGACTAGTCCACACTCTCAGCTGTCCAGATGCCATGAATGGTTTGGGTTGTTTGTTTGCTTCTTTTGTCAACTTGACACAGGATGAAGCCATCCAAGAGGATAGAATCCCTTTGGAGGAATTGCCTCTACCAGATTTGCCTGTAGGCAAGATGGTGGGGACATTTTCTCGAATGACAGTTGAAATTGGTAGGTCCAGCTCACAATAGCAGCCCAGGCAGGTGGTCCTGGGTGCTGTGAGAAATGAGACGGAGCAAACCACAGAGGCAAGGCAGGAACCAGAACCCTTCCATGATCTCTGCACAGTTCTTGCCCCCAAGATTCTACCTTGAGTTCCTGCCATGACTTCTCTCAGTGAAGGACCGTGCCTATAAGGCAAAATAAACAAAGCCTTTCTGTTCTATGCTGATACTGGTCATGGTTTTTATCTAAGCAATAGAAACTCTAACTGGAACAGTAAGAGATGTCAGGATCTGACTTCTCTCTGTGCTGATGTGCTCTTGGCAGGAGAGGAAGACCAACAGCTGCAAGGCTGCCTGTTTCGTTCTTAAGGACCTGCTATCAGGATAGTGCCCTAAGGATCAAACCCTTTGAATGCCTTGCCTGTCATTCAAGTCCAGTGATGCAGTTACAACCGAAAATCTGAAACTCTGGGAGGCATCTGTGCTCGGGCTGTCCTCGCTTTGCCCCAGCTTCACTGCCTGTTGACCACCATGGTCTCCAACGTCTGTGCACGCTACTCAGTAGAGAGCTGCTGGGAGCACTCTCTCCTCTGAAAATGTCTATCTTCAAGTGAGTTACTAAATAGTCTATTCATTTTCCTCTTTACCGTTTTCTGCTCAGCACACCACTGACTATAAGATACAAGAGAAATGAAAGAAATTTTCAATGTTATGAATCGAGTACCCACGTAACATTTAGGATTCAGCTGAGTATGGGCATTTTCCTAAGATGTATTGCAAATAAAAAATCGTGAACACCCCATCTTATTTTAAGGTTTGTTTTTTTGACATTTTTGAAGGGTTTGTTTAATAGCTACTGTTAAAATATGTGCAGCATATTCTATTTTAAGTAATCATGTTTTATTATAAAATACAGCAAAGAAACAGATGTAGATTATTTAATTAGGATTTGTAACTCTGAATAGCCACGATCATATAGATCATATAGATTAGATTAGGCTATAGGTAGATTAGGTATAAATTGTGCTTTGATTCTTCATTTTTCTAAAATAGCCAGAAACTTAACAAAGAATTATATAATAACACAAGAAGCATGAGGGAGAAATTCTCAGTTCTCTATTATTTCCTGAGATCATACATTGTATCTTATTGAAATTTATAATATTCAATATCTTTTCATTCTATTCCCTACAAACATCCAGAACAAAGAACTGATTCATTAGCTTTACATACAGTGGTTATTAATAGGTCATAATCAATCCATATTGCCTGAATCAAACCAAGTCACACTGAAGTTTTGGCATATTCATCCCTCTGTTTTTCTAAAAACAACTGAATTAGATCTGTAAATCTACACTTTCTTTTACAAACATGTTACTGTCTGACCATCATAAACACCCTAGGAAGAAGGTCATAGGTCTGTTTTCTTTCTGTTCTGTGGTACTGAGGAGAGAAGGTAGGGTGTCCTCATCATCTGGGTTTGAAGATCTTATCTATTTCCCTGCCGGTCACAGCAATTCTATAATGGATGTAAGCTTTCTTATTAGCAGCCCTGGTTACATGTTATCAAGGACATCCTGCTAGCCCTTTAGATGCTGATGGACAGTTTTAGACTGTTGCTTGCACACCTTTCTGTGACCTGCTGCCTTTCCTCTTTTTTCAAACCAGTAGAAAAATACATGAATGAAACACTTTGTAGAGTTGCCGGTCCAGTTTCTAGAATAGAGCAGAATAGAGCAGAAGACTGTACTTCTATCTAACTCTTCTTTCCTTCCTTCCTTCCTTCTTTTTTTCCTTCCTTCCTTCCTCCCTCCCTCCTTTCTTTCCTTCCTTTCTTCTTTTTTCCTTCTTTTCTGTTTTCCTTTTATTCTTCCCTTTTCCTTTTCTTCTTTCTTTTTTTGGTCATGTTTATACAATGTACTCTTCTCTCTTTTATTAAACAGATTCTTTTCTCCTACAGTATAATCTGAATACAGTTTCCTGTCCCTCTACACTCAGTTCCTCCCTACCACTCCTCCCAACCAGACCCATTTTCCTTTCTGTCTCCTATTAGAAAAGAAAAGGCTTTCATAAAACATGATAAAATGAAATATAATAAGATGAAGCAAAGATCAGCATATCAAAGTTGGTGGAGCCAAGCCAACAGAAAAACAGAAGAGTCCCAAGAAAAGGCCCAAGAATCAGAGAGCCACTCATTCACACACTTGGGAGTTCCATGTATGCAGAGGACCTGGTGCAGACCCACACAGGCCCTGTGCTTGCTGCTTCTGTCTCTGTGAGTGCATATGAGCTTTTCGCTCACGGTTGTTTTTGAAGGTCTTGTCCCCCTGGTGTCCTTTGTCCCCTTCCTCTTTATTTTCCCTACTCTTTTGGCCTCTTTATCCACAGAGCCCACTGATCCATGAGGGGAGGGATTTAACGGAGACATTTTGTTAAGAGCTGTATGTTGCAAGGTCTCTCTCTGTAAAATGTCTGGCTGTGGGTCTCTGTATTTGCTCCCATCTGCTATAGGTGGAAGCCTCTCTGATGATGTCTTTGTTCCCTTTTCTAATCTTTATTCACAGTAATATTTTAATTGAATTTGTAAATATTGTTAGGTGCATATGCAAATTCCTATTTGAGTTTTTTTTCCCAAAATGATATTGTGTGTTTGTGTGCGAGTATGTAGAGGTGTGTGTGTGTGTGTGTGTGTGTGTGTGTGTGTGTGTATGCGTATGTGTGTGTGCAGGCTGTAGATTCACTTTGGCTGTCAGTTTTCAGTTTCTGTCCACTGTTTTGAGCTGAAGTCAGCTGGCTGCCCAGAAAATCCCAAGGAGCTTCCTCCCTCCCCGCCCTCAGAGCTGGGAGTATGAACACTCAACATTACACTCAGTTTTCACATGGTTCAGGACATCAGTTCAGACTCTCACGCATGCAAGAAAAACATTTTATCAACTGTTCTATCTCCCTAGTCCTGGAACTGATTTTTGCAATCTTATTTCTATTAACTAAAAAGGTCTGAGTGATACATTTTAAATCGACGTATTCTAGAGTGGAACAGAATAGAAAATAAAGAACAACTTGTTCTTTCTTTTTAACTTAGTGAATTGGTGTGTGTGTGTGTGTGTGTGTGTGTGTGTGTGTGTGTGTGTGCGCATGCATGTGTGCCATGTGCATAAAGACTGTTGTGTGAACACAACCAATGAGTTATAGTTTTGAAAATTTAAGCAGTGCTGGTTCAGTAGAGGGTAATTAACAAACAGACAATGTGTAATTATTTCTTCTTTTAGAGCGGTGACTCCTATTAAGAAAATGCCCTTCAGCTGTGTCATTGCCCAGCCCTCGCATGCACCCTCAGATCCACACAGCTCCAGCAGCTTCTCTTTGTGACACGCTAATGGTGCATGGTTGTGTCATTAACGTGATGCACAACATTCCCTGAGACTCCTATCTGTTCTTTACCACTAACCCACAAACATTTCCTTTCCTTTTTTTTTTTTTTTGTTATCTTTGGTCAGCCATTAGTGCATTTAGTCATAATGATGATAAAGATACCAAAAACTGTAGAGTAAAATGTGTATTAAGCTTTGGAGGCCAAGTTTGATGTTCTCATTATCTTTGTGACAACAGAAGCAAGTGTTCTTGAGTTTGGCCTCAGACCCAATGGCACACCCATGGGGCCTGGCAAAGGAAGTCCTAGCATTGGGAGTAGGATAGTATTTAGACACTGCTCTGCCCCCAAAGGCAGCAGAGTCTGCAGATGCTCAGAGAGTAGGAAAATGCAGCTTCTGAATATTCAGCTGTGTGCACCACTGGACATTTTTTCATAACAGCGTTTATGTCTGCAGGAAGCCTGCTGAGCCTTAATGTAATTTTATTAATAATTACTTCCAGAGTTGCAAAAATATTTCATTTCAGGAGCACGAACTCCAATGTCAAAAACTTTGTAGTGCACAAATTTTGTCAGAAGGCCAAAGATTTCTGTGGAAAAGACTGAGTCAATATTTGTTTTGATCTCAAGCTTAGTCTTCTTAAAGCCGCCTGATGCCTGTGGTTTAGATTACAGAGGGCTCCAAGTGGAGATTTGTATGTAATTGATTATCTGTGTGGGGAACTGAGCTACTGATGTATTTCTGCAAATAGAGGAGGACCAGAGTGTCCTGATGTCAGAAACGCCCCGTGAATATGATTAATTCAGGTTGGAAACAGACTTCAAACATTAGTTTGCATAAGGCTTATTTCAGTATAATAAAAATATATTCAAGGTTTTCTTGTTTCTTTCATTAACTGTAAAAAAATATTCTCATGACTGAAACCAAATTAGGGGAGAAAGTGTGGTTCTTTGGCTGTCACTGCCAGATCACAGTCTATCACCAAGGGAAGTGAGGGCAGAAACTCAAGCAGGAACTGGAAGCAGAAACCACAGAGGAAGGATGGTCACTGCCCCATTCTCAACCTAACCCTTAGCTAGGGTTCTCATATAGACCGGAGCCACCTACCCAGTACTAATGATTTACATAAGGTCTTACTCTTTAGCCAACACTGGCTTTGAACACCTAACAATTGTCAGGTCTCAGCCTTGTAAGGGTGTGAGTATAGGGGTCAACCTCTGCACCCTGTTTAAGATAATGTTTTTAACCTGGCTCCTATTCTAAGAGGCATCTGTAGTCTCCATTTAAAAGGCTGCATGCTAATTTGAGTATTTTTCTCTGAATAGGACTTGTTCTTAACTTTTACAAAGATTTTTGAAGACAAGATTTTTTTTTTAAATTTTAAAGCAGACTAATTTATCCTTTTGCTCTGACTTGTGATGAGTTAGCAAAATCAATTCACTTCTGTTTTTTGGATTGTCTCCTTTTTTCTGATAGTTGGGACAAGAATCTGTCAATCTTGATCACCTTCTCAAAGAACTTACATTTGTTAAGTTTTTGCTCTATTTCTGTTCTATTTTGTTTCAATTTCATCAATTTCCAATCATAATATATTATATTTTATGGAGACTACTGGGTTTGGGTTTACTTTGTTACTATTTTTTAAATTATTGACTTTCATTTTTAAGTCATCATTTGTACTCATTCTTATTTTTTAATGTCTGAGCTTAAAGCTTTAGATTGCCTCCATAGGACTTCTTTTAGTGTTCCCCAGAAGTTTTGCTGTGGTTTGTTTCTTTTCATTTTTATTTAATTCCAGGAAAAAAAGTTAATTTTTTCCCCTAGGTTCCTGCTTTGAGTATTTATCATACAGTAATGTGTTGTTTACTCTTCAAAAGTTGTATAATTACTGGATACTCATTTGCAATTGACTTTATGCTTTAGTGTGTTGTGATAAAGAAAGATGTACAGGTATTTCAGTTTTCTCCAATGTGCTAATGTTTTCTTTGCTTTTGTGTATTTGAAATATGTAATCTAGGGCAGTTCTACCATCTTCTTCAGGTGTTTACACAAATGCCAACTTCCACTGATAAGTCTAATGGCAATGGCGTGATACCTTGCCTTGCCATTTTTCTATGTTTCTTAATATTCTTCATAATTTTTTACTGGACTGCTTTTAAACTAACTTACCAATATCCCGTATTTGTTTATCTCCACATATACTTCAAGAGAACAGACAATTTTATCACATTTTAGTCAGTGTTTTTTGTTTGTTTGTTTGTTTTTGTTTTGTTTTATTTTTGAGACAGGGTTTCTCTGTGTAGCTTGGAGCTTATCCTACAACTTGCTCTGTAGTAGGCCAGGCTATTCTCAAACTCACAGAGATCCACCTGCCCTGCCCCAGAGTGCTGGGATTAAAGCATTTGCACCTGATGTGGTCAGTGTTTTTGCTACTTGCTTGTTTTGTTTTATCATTCTTTGCATAGTGTTTCTGCCTATGTTCAGACCAAGGTTTATTCTTGAATGAAGGAGGTATGCTTCAAGCTGCCTTTGAATTCCTGCATAAATGGTGAGCTTCAAAATGAGTCAGCCCCAAATATTTATTCTCTCACATGTTTGTAAATAAAGATGTGAACTTCAGAGGGTTGACCTTGTTGGTTGAACAATGGGCATGTCTTCTGCGGTCACATCTGGTGTGTGCTAATGCACATTCTTCACAGATACTCTGTATACAGCTTCCTTTAAAGAACACTGTTTTTTCTACTGGTTAAGGCTTAAATGACTATGGCAACATAATAAAGTCAGAACTTGATAGAAATGGAGAGAACAAAGCCTCCGTTTACCCAAGTCGATCTTCCTGCTATATCTGAAACTAGGACCTTCTAATTCTAAGCCTCATTAGGGCTCAGGAGGACAAGGACAAATGTTTCTTGGTGGCAACACATGTGGTTTTTTAGATAAAGTCTTTCCACTAGTTTCCTGATTCAGTATTTCTTGTTTGGACTCTGTTTTCTGGCAATTGTTGGTACAGAACCACCCTCTTTTTCTTTATAGATTTTATTACTTCTTCTCCCTTATTGTCACTTCACCATAGTCTCAACCAGAACAGATGAGGGCCACATGAACTTAATCTATCATCTCAGAAGGTAATGTTTTTCTGTATTTTCTAAAATCAGAGTTCATTACTGGCCAGTCTTTCACAGCTATCATGTCTACCCCATTGTTGGCATCATTTCCTGTTTCTCCCTAGACCTTAGACAAACAAAGTAACGTATGCTCTAAGTAAGAAGTGCAAAGAGAAAGTTTTTGTTCTGGATTGATTTAGAAGGCAGCTTGTTTGTTTCCCAGCCACCCAGACTCCTGAAATAAACACACAGAAACTGTATTAATTAAATCACTGCTTGGCCAATCACTTAAGCATATTGCTAGTCAGCTCTTACATCTAGAATTAACCCATTTCCATTATTTTATATTTTTACCACAAGGCTCGTGGCCTGCCAGCAAGGTTACAGCTGGCAGCTTGCGTCTTTCCCCTCTGGTGGCTATTGGCATCGCTCTTACTCTGCCTTCTTTTTCCCAGCATTCAGTTTACTTTTCCTGCCTAGTTCTATTTCTGCTAAGCCACTGGCCAAAACAGATTTATTCATTAACTAATAAAAGCAACACATAGACATAAGGACTTCCCATACCATTTCTCCTTTCCTGTTTAAATAAAAAAGAAGGTTTTAACTCTAACATAGCAAGATTACATACTACAAAACAGTTATAAGCAAGAATTACAGTTATAATATGTATATCTACTTTATCTTTTATCAAAACTAAGGAAAACTATAACTATCTATTTTTCAACTCCATCAAAGACCCCAGGAGGATATATTACATAAGTTAACAGGAAACGCATTGTAAGCAACTTCCAAAACTCTAGAATTGACAGAGATATATCACTGCCTGGACAGTTACCCAAAGTTCTTTTGTACCATTGGGACATCTTTTTTCATCCTACAGACCCATAGTATCCAGAAAACTTTTCCATGAAGCAGGAAATTTCAAAGATAGTTCCACCTATATTGGCAGTTTGTCAGTCACTTTCTTCTGTGCCTTGCAGAATGTCTGGCAGACTCTTTCATTAAGCAGAAACCCTAAAGGACTGTCTCACCTTTAGGCAAGTTCAGCAGTCACTTCACTGTGGGTCCTGCATGTCCAGTTCATACAGCATAACATCAAGCAGTCCAGGCAAGAGCAGTTTCTTGCCCAAATGGCTAGCAAACTCCATGAGGAGCTTCTTTGATGCCCATCTTCCTCTTGAAGTAATTGTTGCTGATAGGAGCAGATGTGTTTCATTGTCATAAAAAGTCTTAAGCTCTTAAAATATTTTAATTGCCGTATTCTGTATTCTTTGAAAGGCTTCAAGAATAACCGTCCATCTGAAATATATCTCTGCACATCTAGAAAACCTAACTAACATGACTACAAGTTTGACTATTATAGATGATTTTCTATTAAACTATATTTCTTAATTATATATTGCATTTTTAAATGAGCTTCACAAACACAATACCTTAATCAAGAACAGAAATATACCTATAACAAAATTGACCTAAAATTTTATCAAAAACCAAGATCTATACTAATTCAAAGTATCCATCTCTATAGAATATCCCCCTTTAAATGTAAACAAACCTTTATAAACAACATTTATGAACAATATCTGGGAATTTGGGCATAGTTCTCTCCAAAATGCTTCCTGCTTTTGTTGAGCAAAGTAATTTTTGGGGGTGTTCACAGCAACCTTTTAAGGGGTCTTGATTCATTAAACCACATTAGTCTGGAAGGAATCTACAGGTTCTAATCTTCTGTGGAAACAAAAGAAGAACCTCTTTTCCAAAGTAACATATCCTTAGACCCATATTTTGAAGTCAAGACACATTTAAGATATATATGTTGGTTTAGCTTAGTGATCTGTACAATAAAATGTCTCTCTATACTTAGCTCCTTCACAATCAAAAAATTCAAAGAAAATACAATAATATACACAATCCAGACTCTCTGTGTATATTCCGTCTTTATGTGGCTTATTTGGTTTTACTCTATTACTCTTTCTACAAGTTTAATATTTATTTTATTATCTTTACTCCTTTAATCTATGACTTTCTATACTCCTTTATATTACATTTATTGCCTCTTTATTCTTTTTCTTCTCTTTCCCAAGCCTACGTACATTTTTTAAACCCGCTGTTTCTTATTTAGAGGTCTTTTATGTCTGAATCTGTCTTATTCTGTATCTAATATCCTTTTCTGTCCAGTAGCATTTCTTGAAATGCTAAGCAGCAACAAAGGTTGCTTTGTCCTTTGGCTCCGCCCAGTCCAACATGGCAGAGACATGTTTATTGTCTCTGAAAGCCAAGCATATTGCACCATTTTCAGGCACATAGCAGGTCTATGTTCCCATTAAGCAAGTTGTAACACTCTGCTCCCAGACCCCATTTAAATGCTCAGGCTTCTGAAAGAGCCAGAGCTAGCAGCATGGCCCAGGAAGCCATTTTAAAACCACATGTTTTTATTTTTTATTTTGCTACCCCTGAATCAGAAGACCTCTCTTGAAGGAGCTGCAGTGTGCCGCCAGCAAGCAAAGCCCATCTGAAAAAAACTGTGGCTAAATTTGTTTTATAGTGTCTAGAATTCCTTTCCAAACTTTCTCAGGTTTTATATGGATGTAGTCAGCCACGTTGGTGTGCCAATCTGTTGGAGAAGGCCGTTTATTCATTTCCGGGCTGCCCAGATCCCTGAAATAAACACACAGAAACTGTATTATTTAAATCACTGCTTGGCCAATCACTTAAGCATATGCTAGCCAGCTCTTACCTCTAGAATTAACCCATTTTCATTATTTTATATTCTACCATGAGGCTCATGGCCTACCAGCAAGGTTTCAGCTGGCAGCTCATGTCTTTCCCCTCTGGTGACTACATGGTGTCTCTCTTACTCTGCCTTCTTTTTCCCAGCATTCAGTTTAGTTTTCCCACCTGGTTCTATTTCTGCTAAGCCACTAGTCAAAACAGATTTATTCATTAACTAATAAAAGCAACACAGAGACAGAAGGACTTTCCATACCACTGGGTGAGAGCCCAATGTTCTCAACGTTTTCTAAGAACAAGACAGGTTTATCTTAAAATAATACAATCAAACCAGGCATTAGTGGTAAACACCTTTAATCCCAGCACTTGGGAGCTTGGGAGGCAGATGCAGGCGTATCACTGTGAGTTTGAGACCAGCCTGGTCCACAAGCAAGTTCTAGGACAGGCTTCAAAGTTACAAAGAGAAACCTTGTGTCGAAAAACAAAACAAAACAAACAAAGTACTAAATGCCTCCTGTTCATCAAACTACACATTGATTCCTGGTCCCTTACTTTAGACTTCAGAGAAAGAGCAGTGTGTACAAATGACATGAATAACTTGGGAGATGAAGGAATTTTTACATCACCTCAAAACACAAACAACCAAAATCACTGCCAAATACCCTTACATGAATCCCATCCCTCTTTAATAAATTTTGTGCCCTTGTTAGTGACAAGAGATTATTTTCTTATTTTATTACAAACACAAAGGATGAGAAGGAAGCCACTCACTGAATCTGAGCATCTTTAAGATGACTCAAAGATTGGCCATGGAGTCTGAGACACAATGAATGGATCAGAAAATTATAACAAACATATCCCTAGTATGAGAGACTTCTACCTAACTCATGCTTCCATGTGAAGCATGCTCGCAACTCCAGGGAAGGAATCAAAAATTCCTTATAGAAAGGTTTCAGGGCTTCAGTTTCATACGTGTCCTCGGCAGTGTACTACTAACTTTCCCCCTTTTGAACTAGGTATTCTGGTTAGGCCTCCCGATCGTTTGTTACCGTAGTCAGGTTAAGCGAGTATATAAATCATTAAGTACCTAATGCAGAAAATAATAAGATATTATTTTAAGGTTGTGTGGTAAAACTTAAATGATATGATTCAAATAAAAGAACTAGATTTAAAATCAGTGTTCCATAATTGAGGTTATTGTTATTTTAATGGTTTCACCCAACCATGTTTCTGTAATTTCTTTTGTGTTCAATAAGGAATTACTTGTGGCCCAGTTTTTCTTCAAGACTTGTGAGTAAAGAAAACATGTGTCCAAACCCTTCAAAGGAATGTACCCATGTACATGTTTGTGGTTGTGGGATGTGTATATTTTTTCTATATTTTACAGCTCTTTTTCTTTATTGTTTAGATATCTTTGGGAAGCAAAAACATGCTTATTTTAGTAGTATAACTGAATAACCTTCGGCAAAATTGCCTTAAAAGATAACCTAAACCATTGAGTAGGATAAAGAATCAGTGATTTAGTGAATTCAGAGTGATTGATGTAGTACCCCCCTTGCTGTTATTTCTGTGAAAGTTCTTCCTTGCAAAGGAAGACAGTCAATAAAAAATAAATAAAGGGTAGCCAAACCTGTTCAGCTTTCTTCAGTGGTCAACTCATTATGACTGTCATTTTAGAACATCACAGAATAAACATGTACAAAATATCTCCAGAGATAAAATAATTGTTAATGCAGTAAATCCCAAGAGCTGATTAAAGAAAATCATTGTCTTCTCTCCAGCAATTAGAGGAGAACTGTCTCTAAACACTGACCTTAGAGTTAGAACAAAGAACACAAATCAAATGTGCAGGATGGCGCTAACAGTATAGGCTTTTAGTTCTGTTGAAGAGACCAGCGTTTCATGTTTGAATACCCATAACAGAACCTGACAGGCCTGGGACATGCAAAATTAGGGATGATTCCATTTTGCTAATTAAAAGACTTCATTTTGGGGTAGTTTTCCATTTATAGAAAAATTAAGCAGAAGGTAGGAGGGTCCTCATGCACTGCTCACTGCACCCATCCCTCTATTACTGCTCTTGCAAGGTTCCTTATGGCTTACCACTGATAAGTCAAGGCATTGGCAGCCAAGGCTTTAGTACACTAAGTGTTCACTCAACAGCCTTCTGAACTCTGCATTTTAGAAAATGTATAACATGAGCCTGATATTTCAAAATCATACAAAACAATTTAATGTTCCTCTGTCCTAGCTACCCTGTCCTTACTCCTCCTTATGACTGTAATGCCAATGCCATTATGAACCTTTTTATTTTTTGCAGTTTATTTGGCCAGAATGTCATACGGTTTACATGTTATGCATATTTATTTTTAGTTTGCATCATTTGCTTGAACATGTGATTTAAGACATTTTGTGTTTTCATGTGGCTCAGTTTCTTTTCACCAGACCATTAATACATGAGTGTTCCCTACTGTGTTTTCTATCAACCACTGGAAGACATGCTGATTGCCTCTAAGTTTTGATAATTATGAAAAATCCCCTGTAAGCACTCAGGAGCAGGCTTCCTTTGAAAATAAGTTGCTAAAGTATCTGAGTAATTACCAAGGAGCTGGTTGGTGAATGGCATGGTAAAGCTGTATTTAAATTAATAAGAAGTAGTCAAAGTGATTTTCAGGGTGGCTCTACCATCTTGTACCCCTTTAAGTAGTAAAATGGAAGTTTTTATGCTTTGTGGTAATTTATGCTTTGGATTTGTTTTATTATGATAGTCACACTGTAATTTTGTTTGAATTTGGAATTGCCTAATGACCTATGATGTGAACGTTATATCACATGTATGTTTTCCTTGTGTTTATTTTCTTTACTGAAGGGTTGTCATATACATAAATATATACTTTGGTTTGCCACTTTTATCTGTTTGCTACTTTTAGAAAGATTTTTTATCTGTTTATAATATCAGAGAATTTGCTCAATCATATTTATCTTATACCCCCAGCACTTCTTGAATGTTAATTCTCCCTTTAATATACTGTTATTTATTTTTCAGTGGCTTCTGTAATTTCTGTCATGGTGCATGAAGAACACAGGTGTTGGAGGGAAGTCACTTGTTGGTTCCCGGCCTCCTGGCTAACTTAGACCTTAAATAATCACAAAGAAACTGTGTTAATTAAATCATTGTTTGGCCCATTAGCTCTAGCTTATTATTGACTAAATCTTACATATCAATTTAACCCCTTTCTATTAATCTGTGTATGGCTACGTGGCTGTGACTTACCGGCTAAAGTTCTGGCATTTGTCTCTGGTGGGACTACATGGTGTCTCTTTGACTCTGCCTCCTTTCTTCCAGCATTCAGTTCCATTTTCGCCACCTACCTAAGTTCAGCTCTGCTATAGGTCCAAAGCAGTTTCTTTATTTATTAATGGTAATCACAGCAAACAGAAGGAAATCCCACATCACTCATATGTTTTTAATACCTTATAAAGTGGATGTCTTGGAGTTGAGCTCAGTAAGAAGAATATGAGCAAACTTTATGAAGCATCTCTATGCCATCATGGAATATTCTAAATATGTAGCATGCTTATCTTGTTCAAAATCCTTCACTAGCTGATCTTTGGTAGTCAGGGTCCATGCTCCTTTTCAAGATGTAAGAAAGAACTTTCTCCTGCTTATCCACTTGTCTCTGAAAACACATAACTTCATGTTATATGTTCTAGGCACAGCATGTTGGTTTAAGAGAGTAACCATAACATCTTCTTTCTTAGCACAGACTTACACTTTATATGCTTGTTAGAAGCAGCCTATACAAATATGGTTTCCAGTGTCTATGGATGCACAAGTTACATGCTTAATCCACGGGCAGGGATATGCATCTGCTTCCTGTTTCTCTGTGTAGAACCCAAATAACCTTGTTTTCTCTATGACAATCTCCGGTGGTATATTAAAGTCATTCCATTTTATGGGAAGGATCATGAACAGATTAGAGGATCTGATTCAAAAATTCTTGCTGTAAATCTAAGATGGAAGTGTGTAGGCTGCCTGAAAAGCCTTTGGTTCTTCACAGTGAATCTTATACGGGAAAACATTTCTAAATTATTGCAAGCCTCATTTTCTTTTCTGCTGAAAATAAAATGCATGTGATATACACATTATAAAGTTATTAAAATATCAGTCAATATAATTAATCTCCAAAAGTTTTGATCTAACTCCAAGTTATTGGAAACACAAGATGGTATAAATATCTTCCACAAAATTGTGAATTTGAAAGTTTTCCAAACTTAACTTTTATGAAAAGGAAGTTTAACTATTTACTGGGCTATGGTTTTACATCCAGAGCAGGGTTGATTAGATGTAATCATCACAGCGGCACTGTTAGAAACACTCATCCTTGCCCCCATTATTGCTGCCATAGAGCAGGACAATTCCACCCAGTTTGGGCGAGCTCATGCAAGTGACTCTTGGCTCCCACCTTTCTCAGAGTTCTGGCTCAACAGAAGTGTTGGCTCCACACAATTCAAAACCCTTCACTATTATTAACAATGCCTCATCCATTTGGAATTTAAAGGCAAGAACTTCTCAATTAGATTCCATATAGCTTTAAGTATCACCATGCCCTTGGTGGTTTCTGGGTGGTAAATTGAGGTCCTTGGATCTTACATCACACCTGAACCTTTCTTTTATGTGTCCTGTTTTGTTTGCATCCCCATTACACCTATTGATTCTGAGGACCTTCACTAATTACCTTCCTATCTTCAAGTTTATTTCTCTCCAACACTATGATCCAAATGAGAAGAGGGAACAACCAGAAGCAATAGGTTTGTTTCAAATGGTATCCAAAGTCATGAAGCATTGTGGTTATGTAGGGATAGTCATAAGGTCTCAAGTTTACCATACAGAGCCAATCAACTCTGGGCACACTGTGTAGTTTATCACTCAGCAAATCACATCTCACATTGATAATTCTTGAAATGTGCTTTCTATTTGGTGTGGGAGAATTGTCTGTATTCTGTCAATTATATTTTAAGTAAACATTGATTGGCTGTTAGCCAGGCAGGAGTATAGGTGGGAAAACCAGACAGGAAGTAGAGGTGGGGCAAAGAGAACAGGAGTATTCTGGGAAGAAGGAAGCTCATCCCCCAGTCCTGCCCAGACCACTGAAGAAGCAGGATGTGACCTGCCCCACTGAAAAAGGTACTGAGCCATGTGGCTAACATAGATAAGATAATGGGCTAATATAGGTTATGAGAGCTAATAAGAAGCCTGAGCTAATGGGCCAATCAGTTTATAACACAATGTAGACTCTCTGCGCGATTTTCTTTGGGGCTTACCAGCTGCAGGAACTTGGCAGGAAAGAAACCCCAACAAGCAGGCCTTCATGTTACACCTATCCTGCTTGTTCACCTTTCTGGGGTTACCTATACCACACCTCACTTCACATTAGGTCACAATTCATCCCCAAGCTGCATTGGCTGTCATAGGATTGAGACAGAACACGGAGTTGCAAACCATCCTCACGTGCAAAGCTATTCTCAACATCTGTTCTACTGTTGGACTCCATAGGATCTCCCATCCTAGTTCTGCTTTTCATAACTGGCCCTCCCTGTGTTCTACTCTCATAGCTCTCTGCACATAGCATCTTCCATGATTCATTTAATGTATCTTTATCATGTTTTACTGTATATAAAATAACCTTTTATCATTTTCTGGACATTCCTGTATTCACCATCTAATATTTAACAACATGTTTTCAGGGCAACAGCAATAAATACATTGCTTTCTGAATCTGCAAAATACATTCTGGAATGCAACAATATTACAAAAATGGAATATTCAAAGGCTCAGATGAAGTTAAATGCAGATAAGAGTACATCATTAAGGCACCAAGCCATTTTGCTTTGCTAGTGTAATGTAATAAATGATAGGAGACTCCCCCTGCCAGAAGTCTTTGTTATTCCCCGTGAAAACATTCCTAAATTGTCTTTCAACCAGAACTAATGTATATAATAAAAAAATGCAGTGGCGATGAAGTTGGCAACTGTGTCTTAATGAATATGTGCTGTGGAAATTGCACATAATTGATGGCGTTGGAGAGGCTGGCTCCAGTAGCAGCTCTAGCTCCAGACCCTCTCCAGACGCTCTCCTCTGTCCCTCTGCACAGGCTGGCTCTGACATATGAAAAGGCAATTAAATCTGTTTAGCTTGTGCAGGGATGAGAATAAGGTTGTTCTGGGTCCCCATACAAGACAGGCATTAGATTTATTTTGTTTTTGTTCTTTTATTAAAGGTTTTCTTTTTTTTTTCTTTCTTGCAATGGAATCTCTCAACTGAGATATTGGTTTTCCTAAAGGTGTCACTCAACCAGAGAATGTTTTCTTCAGGCCTGCAAGAAAATTTAAAACACTTCTGTTGATGGAATAAGTAAGAACACAGGACAAGCCTTCTCACCCATTTAAATCAGCATTATGGTCTCAGTCTGAAAATTCATGGTTGTTCCATTCCTCCCCAAAGGTTCTTGTGACAGGTCACCTGGCATATAATCCAGATGGCTGCTGGGGTTCAAGTTGGACCTTTATTTTGCCAAGAGATGGGAATCAAGCAGGGGCAAGGTGCTTAATGAGAGAGTCATTCAGTACACTGACCAGCACAGGTTTCTGGAAGTTATTACAAAGAAAGGCATTGAAACCACTGGCTCAGTGCACAGTGGTAGGCCAGGAGGGCAAGGAGGAGAAGGGCTGATGTTAGGAGCAAAAGGAAAAGGAACGGTTTGATCATTTCTTTACAGTTCAGCATTTTATCCATCGCATAGCAGTCTTACAGATCTATACCACAGAAAAAAAAAAAAGCATTATTCCTGGCAGGAAGACAATGTGACATGCACCACCCAAATGACTGTAGCTGACAACGTTCTGTGGAGGAGATGGGCTTCTCTGGTGGAAGGGGTCAATCAGAAAAAGGCAACAATACTAGCAATAGCTAAAATGGTTCTGACCGTGCTCCTGGACCACAAGAGAGTAAGACACACAGACAGGTTTAGCTGGGGTGACATCTCAAGGGAGATAAATGTTCTGTTATTTTTTTAATGAAAGGAAACTGAGATTGTGGAGGTTAAGGACTTTTCAAGGTCACGGTGCTAGTGAATAGGAAATCTGAATTTTGGAATGCAGTACAGCTGCATCAACTCCAGAGATCACTGCCCCACTCCTTTATGTAAGTATAGCACCGAGAACTTCACAGTGAACTGACAGGATCCGTACGTGTCCCATGAATTTTATAAAAAGAATACATAGATATAAATATACTTTTGCTCTTTGTCTTACTGTGGGGTCACATCCTAATAACGTGAAAATGTGCAGGCTGAAGATGCACTGAATCATCCTAGGCTATAGAAGACCACCCACAGGTGAGGCGGGACATTGCAGAATGTTGTCATTTAATCTCGTGTTGGACAGGCTCATACTCACCCCTCAGAGTTCTTGTCTGGAAGGGAATTGCATTACGCAACACTAGAAATGGAATAATTTCTTCCATGTCTGGGGAATAGATTCTATGTAATTCATGGGTCTTTGCATCACAGTACGGTGAAAAGTAGTGTAACTCTAGCCAGGGTAGGTGAAGGACCCCAGTATAGTTCATAAAGTTGAGATAGGCAACATTTCGAAGGACAAATTTAGTTTACTGGTGCTTACAGTTTCAGAGGGGTATAGTATGTGATGGTTAAGACAGTTTCAGAGGGGTATAGTATGTGGTGGTTAAGACAGTTTCAGAGGGGTATAGTATGTGGTGGTTAAGACAGTTTCAGAGGGGTATAGTATGTGGTGGTTAAGACGGGAGCATGGCAGCAGGCGGGCAGGCGTGGTGCTGGGGCTGCAGCTGAGCACTCACATCTTCTTCACAAGCAGGAGGCAGAGAGCGGTAACTGGCAATGGTGTGGCCTTTTGAAACCACAAAACTCACCTGTAGTAACACAATGACTGCTCACAGCCACAGCTCATAATTCTTCCAAAACAGGTCTACCAGTAGAGAACCAAACATTAAGATATATGAGCCTATGAGGACGATTATCTCTAAAACACCATAGGCTGACTCTGGTCTGGAGGAGCAAAGTGTTCAAGGAAGTGTGCAGAGACTTGAGCTTTGCTAAAGAAAGAACTCAGACAATGTGTGGAGATCCTGCTGGCACAGAGATAAAGAGTCTTAAACAGGCTTAATACATAATGTGCTAAAATGTACCGAATTCATTTCGAGCCACAGATACATAAATATCATACAAAAATAAAATGTATCAATCATTTTCAGAGTACTCATGAATATAACAAAAACTAGTCAATAAAAAGAAGAACTGAATATCAATCTCACATTTTCTATACAACTCTGCCCATTGAAGTGTGGTCATGAGAGGATCTGAGTGATAAACTGAAGAAGAGGTAGCAAAATTAGAGTGTTGTAAATCCTGGTGGCAGGAGTACTTCCAGGTGACCTGAGTTCAGTTCTCAGGACCCATGTTGGGCAGCTAATCCTCCTGCAGCTCCAGCAACGTGTGATCTGATACATTCTTCATGGCTCCAGAGAAGTTGCCCTCCACAAAAACAACAAAAAATTAATTTAAAGTCTCACAAATCTGTAAACAATAGCAGTCTGTTGCATCTGAGATGATAGCTAATGACACCTCACACGCCTTCAAGAGAAAGATCTACCTTGTGTGATGCTGTGTGTGGGAAGAACACAAAGTCTTGCAGCATCGTTTATGAACCACAGCATGGGAGTATGAGGAAAGCTGTCATTGCAATTGGCCCCAGGATACTGAGACCAAGAAGATGCACTCTCAGGTGCTTGCAAGCTCTGAGCCATGAAGGCCATTGCTAATAAACTGTGCAAGTTTAAAGGTTTAAGACAGTGCTGATACCCAGGAGAAGAATATGTGTCCCCAGTTAGTGGGAGAACTTTCTCTCTCTTCTACCTCACTCCAGATATTTTAATTTCCTGATGGATACTTGTTTTCATTGGAGAGGATATTTTAGAAAAACAACAAACCAGCAAATAAATGAAAAATGTTCTTCCTATGGCTTGAGAACTTCATGCATGTGTGTAATGCAGGCTGATTAAATATATACCTCGTTTATCTGATACAAAATCTTCCCCATCATTCCCATCACTTTTCTTCCTAATTTCATGTTATTACATTTTTAAACCCACAGAGTTCACTAAGTGATGACTGTCTACAAACACTATTTATACACATTTAACTATACTAAGACTTACTTGTGCATATGTGTGTGTTCTTTCTGTGTGTGCTAATCTCTCTAGGAATGTGTACATGCACTCACCTCTATTTGTGTTTTTCCCTCTTTTTACATCAAGTGATTTAAAGATAGCATAGAAAAGAACACAAATAAAAATATATGCAATGAAAATACATACAAAGAGAATATGACATGTGTGAGATAATCAAAATTATAGAGCACTTTATCTATTTTTAATGTTTATGAAACATTTTTCTTTGTTTGTGAATGCAACTATGGTGTTTTCATTATAAATCCAGAGGCAGAGAGGTAGGCAGACAGATAGGTTACAGATAGACCAGTTGATGTGGGATTCCCCTCTGTATGCTGTAAATATGTTTTATCACCACGTATAATAAAGAAGCTGCTTTGGTCAATGACTTAACAGAGTAAAGGCAGGCTGGAAGAGATATATAGAGAGAGTAGGCAGAAAAAACGGCAGGTAACTGCCAAAGGAGATGGACAATGATCCTTTCCGGTAAGCTGCAGCCTTGTGGCAATACAAAGATTAATAGAAATTGGTTAATTCAAGATGTAAGAGCTATCTAGAAATATGTCTGAGTCATTGACCCAACAGTGCTGTAATTAATACAGTTTCTGTGTGATTATTTGAAATGAAAGAACAGCCTCCAACTACAACTAGTTGATTTAGATGCTTGGGAGATGGGCAGGAGGTTACAATTTGCAGTAGTTTGTTATTGGAGTTGATCCCCTCCCCCTTACAAAAGGACAATTATCACGATCAGAATGTATTCCCTGTAGTCCCAACTGGGGTCCTGTGCTATTGGCAACTAAACAAAGTGGTTAGGGACACTGAGCATTTTCAGATTCTTAAAGCATGTCCCTTCCTCATGCCCACATGCAGGGCCATATCAGAATCATTTAGCTTACATGGTATAGACAAACGACTTCATTTGATTTTGTACATCTGTAAATTATTCATTAATATTCAAACCTGGATAAACCTGCATAGGATGGAGGTGTGTTTTATTCACATGGTCACAATTGTGGGACAATGCACAATGATGGGACCACCTCAGGATGGTTTAGTCACAGAGATGTCAATTGTGAAGCCATTTCACGGTGATGTTCTAATTAACCTGTTTATGCTAAGAGAATAATCAAGCCAAGACATTCTTTGAGTTTGAAAAGTTCAGACTATGGGAGCCTCTATCATTAGAAAACCTTACAAATGGAAATCATGACTTAGGAGGGCAATGTTCAGGGAGTGATAACTCACTAACAAGGGGAAGTCTTCAGAAAGAATCTGATTTACACTTCTCTTAAGTAAATTTGAATTTACTTAATTCAAATTTGAATTTATTTACACACATTTGGCTAAGAGGCAAATTTTGTGGCTCTTACAAAATGTGATTTAAAGTGTGACCAAAACACTAAGTTCAAAAAGTACTCAGTTATGGGCCTGAAATGTTGAGTAGGAAAATATTTCAGCACCTTCAAGAAAATCTACAGCTTCAACATGGTTCAGCCTGTAGTCATGTTTGGCTTGTGAAATTTAAAACTCAATTCTTCTTTAGTTGAAGGCTGTAGAAGGAGAGAAATAACAGAAACTTGAAGAGGGTGGAAGTGTGAAAAATTCAATGCCTAGTTCTTTGCCAATTCTCAGAAAAGAATTGTGTTTCTCTTGTCTATCCTTAAAATAGGATTAAAACAGACTTTAATGAGGCAAAATTAGGGTCTCAAGGCAGTTGTTGAAGAAGGTAGGGGAGTGGTGGCAGAGAAAGGTGTGCATCAGGTCATAGTGGTGGCGTATAAGTGTGCAATCCTCACTCTCAGATTAAGACATTTGGGAGGAAAAGAAGAGTCAAAGAAGCCTCAAAATTTTAGCTTGACCACTTGATGGAAAAATTCAACTTATTGAGGAAAGCAGATGGAGGAAGTGTTAATGTGAAGGAGAAAAATTCTATTATATCTTTGGAAAGTGTGAAATGCCTGGTAAATATGAAACGGAAGTGTTAAAGGTGATTACGTTGTGACTGGTAATATTGATTGTCAGTTCGAAAAGTTCTAGAAGTAGGTGGGAGACAAACCTCTGGGCATGTATGGGAGGAAGTTTATGGATTGGGATATTGATGTGTGAATCTCATACTAATTGTGGGCAGCACCATTCCATAGTCTGAGTAACAGCCGATCTGAGCAGTCCCGCTCACCTCTCTGTTTCCTGAGGGCGGGGGCAGACGGACCATCTAGTGCACTCTTCAGTCTATAGCCTGCCTTCATGGACAGTGACCTTCAGCCAAAACAAAGAGCTCCCTCATCAACTCACATTTCTCAAGTGTTTTATTAAATCAATGATAAGAATAGCTAGTGCAAATATATAAATATGCAGTTAAGATTTGTAAAACAAATATATATGTATATACTAGATTAGATGTTTAAGAACTTGCATTGAATAGCAGTAATATATGCATAGGTGTATGCATGTGTGTGTAAACAAACATTTGAATACACACAGTAAAGAACTAAGAAAGTTGAAGCAAATATTAGAGTTTTAAGAGAAACAATCTGACAAAAGATTGAAAATGATTGGTCCTTCATGCCCAAGTGGTTGCAGTCTCAGAAATCAGGTGAGAAAACATCTCCAGAGTGGCAGACACTTGACTGTTCTATCACTCTTGTTTCAAGGAAGAAGTTAGACACTGGGTAGTTAGCTCTTTGGTGACAACACTTATCCAGGTACTGTCAATGTCAAAGACTTCATTGGTGATGTGCTCTTTGTTCTGCAGCTAGTTGACAAATGGTTATTTGTCTTTTTGTAAATCATAGCCACATCCTATGTCCCTCTATTGAAAACTTCTTCCTTTCTCGCATCCTAATACTCAGGTCAAGTACTGGCTTGGCCTTACATAGTTACAACAGTGAGCACTTGTACAGTCCAGACTGAACATCAACCTCCAGTGAAGAGCTGGTTTATTTCAGCCCTTTGAATTGAGATAACAATCACAGTCCTAGTGGAGGGTGTAAGTCACACTGAAAACTTAGAAGTCTAATGCTGTGTTTACTGGCTGAGCACTTCAACTGTGCCAATGAAGTAAAGACAACTGTTGACACTTTCTTCTTTCTTCTATTTCTTCAGACACCTGTTTGGACCACACATTTCCAAATGGCTGATGTTACATAACTCTGAGACTCAGAATATCTGTGGCTTCTTGCAGAGTTAGAGATAGCCCCAAAATATAAGTCCTATAGTCAATTTGCCTTGGAAGTTACATAGTGAATATACTTACTATGAAGGTACGCTTTCTGACTTTAGCATCACAGCAGGAGTTGAGTGACAGATTGGTTAGAGTGAGCTGATGACCATTGTTCTGATGAACTTAAGGCTGACCACACAGTAGTGAGTCTAAGAGGTAACCAAAAACTGGTCTATTCCTGAGCATCCTGTTTGGCCCTCCAGGTGGACTTTCCAACTATCTCCCACCTGCCTGCTGTTTTAGGGAGGATGAATAAGAATTGGAATCAACCTCATGACTCATACTGTTCCCTCTGGTTCTCTTCTCTATTTAGCTGCTCCTACCAGAAGAAGAAAGAGTGAGACCCCTGCTTCCTAGATATCTAGGCTAAATTTCCTAGCATGGTCGTTCAGACCTTGGCATACATCTCCCTCTGCCTTTGGGTTCTGGCTCTTTCCTGTTCTCAGTACCCCTGTCTTACCCGTCCCACAGCAAGGAGTGAACCCTACACTGTGGTTGTAAATTAATTTGTGAACACTGCTGTTATTAAGCTTCTCCTAATTCTCTCAGTTCTCATTTGCTCTCTACCTTTTGGTAGGACTTGCCCTGGTGTATATGCTCATGAGAAGCAAATTACAAATTATATTTCCCTCTGCTTTTCACAAAAAACTAATTGTATTCTCTAAAAGAATTGTCTAATCAGTAATATCTTTTTCAATCTCTGTTGATTTATTCCTGAATATACAGTCAACTAATTCTCAAAATGAACTAGATGTACTAATAATTTTTTCCACTAAGAAATTGGAACATGGAGAAAGAAAATAAAACAAAAAAGGAAACGCAGAGTGGCATCTACATATAATTTTAAAATGAGTAAATAAATGTTATGCATTTGTAAAATACACGGAGTGTATTGTAAGTAAACTCGACTAGAGCTGAGAACAAGATGTGTTGTGGAATTGGAAGAGCATCCATTGTGCAAGGTGGCTTATTAATATACCACCCCATTGCTATCTTCCTCAAACTTCACTGGCAGAGCTGTAGTTGTACTGAGGACCACATTCAGATGATGGCATTGGTTGCTACAAGAGTGAAGAGACCCAAATATGTTTAAATATAACAGGTAATGTAGATGGATTTAAATTTCACAATCAGTATTCCGAGCGTATAACCTTGACAGATGCGACTTATTTAATGTTAGAGAAAGAAAGCTACATCTAGCGAAGTAACTTAGTCAAAGCACAGCTCCCGCTCAGCTGCCCTCATCAGGAGCAAAGGTGAAAAGACCAATTCAATGCTCTGCAGCTATTTTTGAATATTCGCTCTCTGGGTTCTGCCCCTGGACTAAGTGCTAATAAAGTAAAGGTTAGCAAGACATTGTGTTTGCTTTCAAGGCAGTAATATAGTAGAAAATACAGGTTAATGCTCAATTTCAACACCAAGGGGCAAGTTCTGGGCAGGGAAATATAGATGCGAGGGGGTCCTGATGAAAGGCATCTTCTATTGATTTGGAGAACTAAAGGAGATACCTTAAAGGTTGTGATGTTTGGGTTGTGATGGCCAGAGGTGAGGAGGAGTTAATTAAACAAAAATACTGCCAACTTGTTCTATTGAGAAATGGTGGGTGGGTGGGAGGAAGAAGATTATGACTATAATTAGAAAAAAAACCTTAGTATTAGTTGGGAGCTGATCGTGAACACTGTGTTTCCATGAGAAGGATCCTATCTTCAAGAGGAACCACTGAATTGTTTTTATTTTTTTTCCATACATTGTTTTGTTTTATTTTTTCCATTCAAGAACATAATTAAAGAAATAAAAATTTTTTTCCTTTCTTCCCCTTCTCCCGGTCCCCTCCCACTACCCCCCACCCCTCCTCCCTCCCCCTTCTTCCTTGAAAGAGGGCATGGTGCCCTGCCCTGTTGGAAGTCCAAGGCCCACCCCCATCCC
>PVIU01018872.1:0-37879 GCA_004026605.1 Ondatra zibethicus
AATGGGAAAGAATCTCCTAATTGAGGTGCCAGGTCACTGTAGATGGCATTTACGTAGAAAATACATTTAAAAATTTTGGGAGTACCTCCCATGAGAGCCACAGAGAGTTTTCTTTCTTAAAAGAAAAAGAGTGAAGTGCTGCTTTTAAAGTAAGCACTGCTGTCAGGAGACATGGAGCCATCACCTGCTTCCTCATTTCAAGACTGGTTTCAAAGGAGGAAGTGATCAGAGGTACCTCTCAGAAGCTCAAGATGTGTCACCCTAACTCAGGAGACCCACAGGACCTTGAGGGCAGGAAAGAGATGTTCTTTGTATAGTGGGATCTGCAAGTAGTTGCTCCATGACCTTGGAGTCAGCTCCCAGGGAAAGACACTGCCTCAAAGGGATGATAAGGCTCCCAACAGCATCTGAGCCATGTATGGAGACAGTCACCACCCAAATATAAGCATGGTCTTTGTTCCAAGACTCAAGTCTGAAACAACCTACCCAAGGTATTCCCAAAGAGATAGGATGAGCAATTGTTCACCCGGAACTGGCGAGTCCTGACAGATGGTGGAAGTATATGGCATGAAGTGATGTGGTCTTTCCTTGCACTGCATGGGTGGCACCCAGGATGGGGTAATCCTTCCAGTCATCAGATAGAGACTATGGAAGTTATGTGGAGAAAAATGAAGAAAACCTATATCACTGTCATATCTCCTCCTTCAATCTGACAGGCAATGGTATATCTAGTTAAAGGATAGAGTGTGCTGTTCATTTATGTTCGAATTCGTCATTTATATCAAGGACGGGATATTCTAATGTTCAACCTGAGGATTTGTGTGCTGTGCCCTAATGCTTCCTATTGAAGAATTCATTGGTTTTATCCAAGATTTCTCATGGAGATATGGAATTTACATTGAATGGGAAAATGTTAAAAAGAAAAAAATTATGTTTTGAGTATGTCTCTTGAATGACACATGTCTAAGAGTTAAGATGTAGGCTGCTTGCCTCAGCAGTTTCCAAAGGAAAACATTGGCATCTAGCTGCAGGCTTTCCCAGTAACAATAGTAATTCTTGTGATGTCCTTGAGCCCTCTGGCTCCTCCAACCCTTACTCCCACTCTTCAGCAGGGTTCCCCAAGCTCAGGCTAATGTTTGGCTGTGGGTCTCTGCATCTGTTTTTATCAGTTACTGGATGAATGCTCTCTGACGACAGCTGGGGTGGTCACGAATATGATCATAGGGAATGGCCAGTTCAGGCTATGTAACCACTATTGCTAGGCATCTTAGCTGGGGTCAACCTTGTAGATTCATGGGAGTTTTCCTTGCATCAGGTTTCTACCTGACCCTGAAATGGCCCTCAGTTTTCCAGTCATCTCTTTCAGTAATGTCCCCCTCCATTCACTCCCAACCCAAACCCTCAAGTTCCCATCCCCACCTACCCCGCGCCCATTCAGGTTTCTTCTTTTTCCCTTTTCCAGGGAGATCCATGAGTTTCCTCCTTGGGCACTCCTTGTTACCTAACCTTTCTGATTCTGTGAATTGTAGCATGGTTATACTTTGCTTTGCAGTTAATATCTACTTATGAATGAGACATACCATGTTTGTCTTTCTGTGTCTGGGTTACCTCACTCAGGATGATTTTTTTCTAGTTCCATCCACTTTCCTTCAAATTTCCCTATGTCATTGTTTTTAACAGCTGAGTAATACTCTATTGCGTAAATGTACCACATTTTCTTTATACCTTCTTCACTGAGGGGACTCTAGGTTGTTTCTAGGCTCTGGCTATTATGAATAAAGGTGCTATGAACATAGTGGAGTGAGTATCCTTGTGGTATGATTGAGCATCCTTTGGGTATATGTCAAATAGTGGTATAGCTGGGTCTTAAGGTAGATTGATGCCCAATTTTCTGAGAAACTGCCATATTAATTTCCAAAGTGGCTGGACAAGTTTGTACTCCCACAAGCAGTGGAGGAATGTTCCCCTTGCTCCATATTCTCTCCATCATAAGCTGCCATTTTTGTTTTTGATCTTAGCCATTCTGACAGGTGCAAGGTGTAATCTCAGAGTCATTTTAATTTGCATTTCCCTGGAGGCTAAGGATGTTGAACAATTCTTTAAGTATTTTTATGCCATTTGAGATTCTTCTGTTGAGAACCTAGCTCATAGGAAGGCACAGAATCTGAACCAACAACTAGGGAGCCTGTATGGGACTGATGTAGGCTCTCTGCACACACACACACACACACACACACACACACACACATTTGTGATAGTGTGTATCTTGATCTACTTTTGGGAATCATAACAATGGGAACAGGGGTTGTCCCTAATGCTTTGAATGGCTCTTGGAAACCTATTCCTCATACTGGATTGCCTTGCAGAACCTTGACTTAAGGAAGGTGATTAGCCTTACCACAATATGGTATGTCATGTTTTGTTGATACCTATGGGAGGCCTGCCCCTTTCTGAAAAGAAACAGAGGAGGACTGGATTGGAGGGCAGAGGGGAGGTGGGGGGAGGGAATGGGAGATAGAAGACAGGGGAACCGGTGGTCAGAATGTGAAATTAAAAAAAATCAATAGTAATAATTTTGTGTGTGTATATGTTTGTGCATGCATTTTGAGCCTCCATGTGTCATTTAAATACTCCTAAAGGCAATTGTAGAGCTTTCTCAAAAAAGCCAAAATTCCAGGTATATCCCACTTAGATATTTATTGTGAGGTATGAGAGGAATAAAATAAATCATGCTTTTTGATGCTGAACAATTCAGACACACTTGCTACTTATTTTTGCATCACATTCATTAAGTTATTTTGCAGAGAGACTGCTTACCTACACACAAAGAAATTGATAGATTGAGCCAAGCAAAGAAGGGAAAAACGAGTCATGAGATCGAGGGAAGAAAAGAAGCCGATGGTGGTCTGGAAACGGTGGAGCTTGCTGTCACAATTTTTACATAGTTACTTGGAAGCAGTGGAGAGAGGTTCACCAGGCCACTAGTGGTGACAAAAATAACAATTTTTATTTTTCCGCAATTCTCTAGAAAGCCTTGAAGGTTTGGCTTAGATCAAGCAGTGATAACATCTTTATGGAACATTAGCCATCATTTGTCCTTCATCACCTCTTTCTTAATTAAGTCATACCTCTTGACTCCATAGAATTTTCAAAATGTGTGTATGAGGTATATATATATACACACACATACACAATTCTCTATATAAACATATAAAATATAAAGACATACAGAACATATACATCATGTAAGAATATCCTTATGCCACATATAATATATACATTATATGGTATATATATGTGTGTGTATATATCTATATCTATAATGTTTATATATATCCTTACCTCTCCCTTGCTTTTGTCCACTCCAGGACAACTTCAACACATGTGCTTTGAAGAAGAAAACTAGACTAGAATTTCAACCTAAAGTTTGGATTTCTTACAGAGATTTTCAAGTGCACATGCGCATGTGTGTGTATGTGTATGAAATGACAATAAAAAAATAAGTCATGAATTTAGAAGAGAGAAAGGAGGTATATATAGGAGGGTTTGGAGGAAGGAAATGGAAAGGATAAATGATGTAATTATATTATAATCTCAAAAACAAAAGAAAAATATTTTTTAAAAATCCGGGTAAAGCTGAAGCAAAACAAAATGCTACCTCATGGAGTACATATTTAGCTAGCAGTATCTACTCTGGCATTACTCTATACTGTTTCAGGAAAGATCAGCAGAGTCTTTCAAATATTTTTTATATATATGAGTATTTTGCCTGCAGGTATGTCTATGCACCACATGCAAGTCTGGTGTCCACAAAGGCCTGAAGAAGTTGTCAGATTCCTGGAACTGGAGTAACAGTTACTTGTGAACCACTGTTTGAGTAATGAGAATTGAACCTAAGTCTTCTTGAAGATCAGTCAGTGTTCTTAACCACTGAGCTAACTCTGAAACCCTGCCCCCAATATGACTTTATGTTCTTGAAAACTTGAAGACCACTTAGCAGGGAAGAGTAATGAGCTACCTATAGATAACACAATACAAATTGAGCATCAATAAAATTGTGGTGAGTGAAAGAAGCCAAGTAGATAGAGCATATAAAATGTAGCTTCATTTGCATAAAATTACAGCTGCATAAAGAAACCTACAGTGATAGAGAGGAGAGGATGGTTGTCTGGGACAAGAATCTCTGGAGGAGTAGGAAGGGCCTGAGGGCAGTTTCTGAAATGCAAGGAAACATTGGGTAGTGGAAGTGCTCACTCCCTTGATTCTCTTCTAGCAACAGTTTACTTTGTGTGCCTCTCAGAACTCATCAAAATGGTATACCTTAAGCATGTAAATGAATACATTAACAACATCCAATAAAGTTGCTCAGAATAAAAGCCTGAGAACTTATTAGTTTCAAAGAGCCGAGAAAACATTGTGCAAGCTTGCATGGAGGAATGGCAACATAAAAACACGGGCTTTGCTGTTGTGCGTTCTCTTTCTTCCATTCTATTCTTGTCCATAATTGAAACTGGTAAAGCACACACATTATTGAAGCAACTCTAATTATTTTTTTTTCTGGACTAGTCTCTAGCAAATTAAGAAAGGGGAGCTGAGAAAGCCATTTCAGCTCTGAAATAACACCACAGGATCTAGCCCCTGAGACAGCCCCAGCTACAGGAGCATACGCTCTTTGAAGACATTCATCACGAGTAGTGAGGACATCTTCATGGACGTGTTGAGATGAATCATAGGAGAGAGATGCTCCTTCCTCTCACATTGTTGGCATGTCTCTCTCTCTCACTCTTTCTCCTGACTTTAATTAAATGTCACAGTTAAAAGAGGTTACAGAAACAAATACCTGTGAAGGTTACTGTTAACCCCATCCATCCTGTAGGACGCATCTCTGTTGGGTCTTCTCCATAAAGGTTTTATTCACCTCCTCTGCTTTGGTGATTCTTCATGGCACAAAGTATTGTTTATAACATGTAAATGAGCTCTTGAACCATATTGCTTTCCCTTGCTTCCATTTGGCCTGAAGGTCACTGTGATACTCTTGACCATGGTATCTTTGTTCTGAAAGTGTCTTTTTCATTTCCAAGTTCATTTTCAGCATCTCTGTAAACTCCACAAGTTTACTGACATATTTGGCCCATAAAGGGCTTTGGGCTTGACAGTAGCATGACAAAATTTGTCTCAAGCATTCTTTCACTTGGGGCCACAAGTACATTATGTTTGGCTTAAAGCTTTTCTATGCAGTTGGAGGTTGATAGTCTCAACACCTATTTCTGCATCTCTGTGAGGGGAAGGTCCCATCAATGTTGCTTTTCCCATGCAGGTCAAATGTTTGGGTACTAAACATCTCCCTGAAGGTCAATAAGTAAATGAGTGATAGGGAGAGTACAGGAGCATCCTTGCTCGCTTTTGCTTCAAGTCAAGTAACTTTAAGGTTGCTGCATGTTTCATGAGACATTCCTGTGGATGCAGGCCCACTCATCAATTTAATAGCTGGCTTCCCTCTATACCTTTGCTAAATTGCCATTACTTCCATATATAGCATCTGTACTTCCAGTTGCAGGAACTTCCCATAAACACCAGCTCTCAACTGTCCTCATGTTTTGCTTCTTAAAAGCAAAATTGGAAAAAAAAATTGGACACCAAGGCTTTGCACTGGAGTTCAAAAGAAGCTTGAGTCTTGGCTCAGTGCACGATGTGATGTTCTTCATAGATACTAGCTGCATAGGGTTGAGAAACTGCTAGGCCACCCCCTCCAACCTACTGCCATGCACTGAAGTGTTGCAGGTCACTTTCTTACTTTTATTCCTTTCTAGAGTGTTTTTGCTGTTGAGCAGATAAAGACCTTTGCTACTCCACAGTAAAGCATTCTCATCTTGCTTCCTCTGCGTCTTGTTGATGTCTGCGTCTTTGTCTTTCCTCTTCCAAGAATTCTCCTAGTCTGGTTGCCCCGCCTGTACTTCCTGCCTGACAATCAGTATTTTATTAAGCCAATATAAGTGACCAATCTTTACAGTGTACAAGACCATTATCTGGCAGTACTTTGCATGCTTCAGAGTTTCCCAAAAGAAGTCAGTGAACCTTCTCAGTGGATTACAAAATGACAAATACTGCTAAAGCTCTCACTAGACTTCTGTCAGGCAGATGACAAAGACATAACCCCAAGCACCTAAGAGGGAGCTGGTGGGTATCTACATGGATGTCTTTAAAGAGATAACACCAAAGGCCTACTCGTTCATGTCTTATCATATGTATTTTTTTCTTTCACTTAAAGGTTTGTCTATAAAGACTGCTTGTGCTTCCATGTGGTTATTCAGGCAAAGACTTTGGAGAAATTCTCATCAATTAAAGCAGCACTTATGTTTACTCGATTATTGCTTTGCCCCTCACTGGGCAGAAATATTTCCTATAATTTTAATAGTTAAATTGTCCTGAACTTCTCTCTACAATTTTTTCTTCCTTTTTATTATAGGTAGACATCATTTATTTTTAACAAAATAAAGCATAATAAGATAAAAGGAAAATCATCACATTGAAGTTGGACAAGGCAAATCAGCAGAAGTAATAGAGCCCCAAGAGAAGGCACAAGAATGAGACACCCACCTGTTTGACACCCACTGTTTGAGAATTGCTGATTTTGAGTGAGGTAACACAGACCCAGAAAGGTAAATATGTTATGTATTTGCTTATATGTGATTATTAGTCATTAAATAAATGATAACTAAAGTACAACCTATAGACCCAGAGAGGTTAGGTGTAGAGGAAGGGACTAGGGGAGATACCTGGATCTCCCTGGCATGAGGAAATAGAATAGGTTTTATGGGTAGATTGTGGGTGGGAGAATGAGAACAGGAGGATCAGTTGGGGAGGGGAAGGGTACGTGGAACTGAAGGAGGGGATGCAATGAGAGAGAACTAGAATTGAGGGGGCATTTGAGGGATGGTATGGAAACCCAGTGCAGCGGAAATTTTTTCTAAAGTATACAAAGGCAATCCTAATCAAGTCCACAAATAAATAATGAGAGAGATGGAGTCCCAATTGGCCATCTCTTGTCACCAAATGAAGCTTCCAACACCAGGAGCAAGGTTACATACTATTGAGTCTTTGGCCAAAAGGGTTCTATGGAAATTCCTAAACAACCCATGTTATGGCCAAGACAATAAGTTGCTCTCTACAAACCCTAAAAACTGACAGCGAGGCTCCATTGCTGAAATAATACCCACGCAACTCATAGAACATGAAGAGATCAAGCCGGTGCCTTTATAGAACCTTCACCCCTACATTCTAGTCTCTTTGTCATGGTAAGATACTCTGAAGGCTACCAAAAGAGAAACATAGCTGGATTTTCTTCTATAGTTTTAGACCTATTGTTTTCCAGGTGTCAAAACAGAGTGGAGCTGGCTGCTTCACGAATGGGACTGTCCTCCTCTGTAGTGGATTTGACAGTGCACCTGGCTCTTAAAATTCAGAGTCATTAGAAACAGTCCCTGCTTCCACTTGACACCAAGGAGACCCAGGATGATCATAGACTGTACAGAGCATCTATTGACTTGGGTCAGGAATGATGAGGGTTAGTCACACCTTACTTGAGACCTTGCAATTCTATTTGAGCATATTATGTTGCTTTAAAATTTTAAAAAGTGAGGCTAGGTTTTGGTTTTATTTAAGGATATTCTGAAAAATTAATTTAGAGATGTGTAGGTGTCCTCATTATCTCAGGCACTGAAGGGCTTATTTTTAAATGATTTTTGCTTCTCCTAGGGAAGGCAGTATTTAAAGAAGCATCTGGTTCCTTCTGTTTTCTAAATCCTCTTTATTCTACTTTTGTTATTTTTCATCTTCTTGATCATGTAATGTCAGAAAAAAAGACAACTAAACATCTTTATGCAAATTGTAAATTTGTCAGGTCTTCTAACGAATAAACTTATTTCAGAAATCATGTTTTTAATATCATATAAATTGAGTTTCTTGAATTGGCTTTTGTGAATAGAAAGCTTTGCCAGTTTCTTAGTGACTCACTTTATCACAAATAATGATTTGGCTTTGATCTCTATTTTGTTCAGTATTAATACATATCTACCCATTTTTCTTCTTTAGCTAGATTTTAGCTTATTTGAGACAGAGTCTCACTATGTAGCCCTGGCTGTCCTAGGACTTGCTATGTAGATCAGACTGTCACAGAATTCACAGAGGTTTACCTACCTTTGCCTCCAGAGTACCTGGATTAAAGGAATACACCACCATAACAAATGTTTTAGCTAATATTTGCTTAATATTTGATGTCATTTATTAAGTGTTTACAGATACCATTTGTTGGACCTTTGAATGACTAAAGGCTGCAATTAATTTTTTTCTTTGACAATTTCATGTTTATAGTATGTTCTGATTACACCCCCATCCTGTCATATGCTTCCCTTCCTGTACCATCTTTCCTGCCACCCAACAAATTTCTCTCACACTTTCATGTTTTTCTCTTTCTTTTTTTTGCTACCACTGAAGATAATGACTTCTCCTCCCCCAGAAGCCACAGTCTTAAGGCTACACAGAGACACCTTGACCATGGAAACTCTTAAAAAGAAAACATTTAATTATGGTTGCCTGTTTACAGTTCAGAAGTTTAGTCCATTATCATTATGGTGGGACATGTCAGCGTGCAGGCAGATATGGTGTTGGAGAGGTAGTTGCTATGTGTTGATATACAGGCAACAGGAAGTAGACTGAGTGTCACACTGAGCTTGAGCATAGGAAATTTCAAAGCCAATCCCCACAGTGACATACCTACTCCAGTAAAACCATACCTCCTAATGTATCTCTCCCTGTGGGGACCATGTTCCTTCAAACCACTACATTCCACTCCCTTGTTCCCAAAGGATTGTAGCCATATCATAATGTAAAATTAAATTCACTCCAACTGCAAAAGTCCCAATAGTCTATCACACTCTCAAAGATGTCTAAAAGTTCAAAGTTTAAACTCTTTTCTGAAATTCATGCAATCTCTTAATGGTAAACCCCTATAAAATCAGAATTAAAAAACAGATCACATATTTACAACATGTAATGGCACAGGTTATACATTAACATTCAAAAATGTAGGGAAGGGAGCACAGTGAAGAAACACTGGACCAAAGTAAGACTGAAAACCAGCTGGGCAAACTCCAAATTCTGCATCCCCATGTCTGATGTCAAAGCACTCTTCAGATCTTTAACTCCTTTCAGCTTTGTTGACTGCAATACACTTTTTTCTCTTGGACTGGTTTCACTCTCTGTTAGCAACTTTCTTCAGCAGGTGTCACATGGATCTGGCATCTCCAACATCTTGGGATCTCGAAGGCAATCCAGGTTTCAACTTCACAGTTTAATGCCATGGCCTCTCTAGGCATCTATTCAGGGACACTCCTGACACATGCCTGGCCTCCAGAGGCTTTCCTTAGTGCCAGAGGAAGGTTCCACAATATGTTTCTTCTATCCTTTTCTCTAAAATCATAACCATGTGACTGAAACTGTCATGTCCTGATGCTTGCTGGGACTGGAATATGGTCCCCTTGCTCAGTTATAACTTCACCAGCTTTCTGTCTTTCATTGCTTAAGGTTGGCTGTTCTAGAATTTGTTCTGTAGGCCAGACTGGTCTCAAACTCGGAGATCCACAAACCTTTGCCTTCCAAGTGCTGGGTTAAAGGTATACGCCACCAGGCTTAAGCTTTACTTGAATTTCTTTTCACAAGAAAAAAAAAACTTAGCTGGATGGGATCCTACCTTGAAGTCACTACTCCCTTTATTCAATTTCTTAATCTGTTTATCTCTTTGAACACAAAACTTAGCTCCATTCCACTTTTTGGTGTTCCTTTTTGTAACAGGAGGGAGCCGCTTGTTCATCCTGGCCACCTGGCTAGCTTAGCTCCAAAATAACCACACAGAAACTATATTAACTAAATCACTGCTTGGTTTATTAGCTAACTTCTTATTGGCTAACTCTTCCATCTTAGTTTAACCCATTTCTACTAATCTGTGTATCGCCACGTGGCAGTGACTTACCGGCTAAGTTTTGGCAGCACGTCTTACTCTTGCGGCGGACCCATGGTATCTCCCTGACTCTGCTTTCTTCTTCCCAGAATTCAGTTCCATCTCCCCACCTATCTAAGTTATGCCCTATTAACAGGCCCAAAGCAGTTTCTTTATTAACCAATGAAAGCAACACAAAGACAGAAGGACCTCCTACACGATCTTTTCTCCTTAAATTTTACATTTTTAAATTTACCCTGCTCAGTTTGTTCCTTTTCATTAAAAGATTTCCATTAGAGTTAATGCTAATAACCATACAACAAGGTCTATACTGGGTTGTTTTGAGATTTCCTCTGCCAATGAAATTAATCCAAAACTTTTCACCATAGCCTCAGGCAAACTTTTTGGACAAAGGCAAAAAGCAGCCATATTTGTCACTAAAATATCACTAGAATGATCTATAAGCAATATACTAAATTTCTTCTCCTCTGAAACCTCTTGAGCCAGCATCCCACAGTTCAAATAACTCTTAGCACTACTGTCTTTCATGCTCCGCTTGTTTGACCCATTAAGCAGTGCTTAAAGTATTCAGCTGCTTTTCTAATCCACAGTCCCAAGGTTAATATTCCTCCAAACAAAAGCATGGTCAGGCCTATTATACAATTCCCTACCTCTGGTACCAACTTTTATCTTAGTTAGGGTTTCTATTTCTGTGAAGAGACTGCATGAACATGGAAACTCTTAGAAAGAAAACATTTCATTGTGGTAGCTCACTTACAGTTCAGAGGTTTAGTCCATTATCATCATGATGGGACATAGCAGCGTGCAGGCAGACATGGTGCTGGAGAGGTAGCTGCTATATGTTGATATGTAGGCAACAGGAAGTAGACTGAGGGGCAAACTGAACTTGCGCATAGGATCCCTCAAAGCCCACCCCACAGTGACACACTTCATCCAACAAGGCCGCATCTATTCCAACAAAACCATACCTCCTAATAGTGCCACTCCCATTTTCCTTTCAAACCACCACAGTCAGCAACTACCAATTAGGCTGCAAAGTTTTATCAAAATTTTACATTGCTTCTAGCAACTGTATTTAGGCTCACTTTTATATTTTACTGTTTTGCATTTTCTCTTATTTTACTCTGCATTTTTTGGATCACATCTATATCCCTCTACCCCACTTTTATTTGTTCTCTATTTGGAAATTATATATCATATTCATTTACCATATTTCTATCATTTGAGTGATTACCCTATCCAGTTTTTCCTGCATGTTGTAAATGTTTACTGAATTTACAAAGAGGACTGTGTACATGTGCAGTACTTCCTAAATGCTCACAACAGGAACCCCTGTGTAGCTGAAACCAAGGTCAAGAAATGGATACCCCACTCCAAGAAGGCATCCTCATGTGCCCTAGAAAACATAACACATATTATATGTCAACTTAACAGACTCTACATTCAGGATCACATTTATGCTTCTTCTGAAGGAATTATGATCATGGAGTATCTTTTTGTTTGGTTGGTTTCATTTTGTTTTTGAAATAGGATTTGCCTGTGTAGCTATGGCTATTCTAGAACTCACTCTGTAGACCAGACTGTCCTTGAAGTCACAGAGTTCCACCTGCCTCTGCCTTCTGAGTGCTGGGGTTAAAGGTGTGTGCCACCACTGTCTGGCTTCATAGAACATTACCACTGATCTCTACACTTCTCTGGCTTCCATGCCATTGCCACTGATTCTTTGTTCAGCTTTCCTTTTCAGCATTCCACATATACCATGACTTATTTGCTGCTTGGTTACCATTCCTTTTTGCATCTTTGAGCTTCTATACATCTGTTTCTCTCCCTTTTAACTCTCTCTAGTCTATTGAAAGAAATATCTTCACATTACTTGTCTTTTACCTTGTGTTTCTCTCACTTTCCTAGCATATCAGCTGTGTTCTGGCATTTATCTTCCTCTTGGCACGTTGGAAACTTTATTACATAGTCCTGTTCCTTCCATTCTCTTCCATCCTGTTCCTTCCATTGTTGCTGGAATAGCTGTTGGTGGCCATTTGCTTTTTCCTACTTATTTCTAAGAACTTTCTTAGGATGCATATGAAAATGCAGTTTTACTAGGTTATTTCCATATATACATGTTCTTATTTATAATCTGAGGATGAATTCTGAGGATTAGTTCTTTCACCGTTCTGGGAAATGCTCAGCTGTTACCAGTTTGGTTGTAGTTTCTAATCATTTTTTCCTCTGCATCTTGCTCATGCTGTTTGACCTTCCACTGTGAGACACCACACCTCCTGTCTGCCTGCACTCTTCTGCCCATCTCTGGGCACTGTTTTTAGGTCAGTTTGTGTATTCCTGAGCTGTCATCTCAGATGTGTCAAACCTGCCATTTCTTCTATCCATGGAATTCCTAATTTTATATGACAGTTTCCTCACAGGTTCTCTATTGTCCTTATTATAAAACATCATTGGCCAAGTTTGAGTGTGTTCCAGTCCCTCATCATCCTTTATAGCCAACCACTTATGAAACCTACTTATTTTATGCTGTTTGTAGTAATGTCAGTATCTATAACTCTTTCCTCTCTGAGTATCTTATGTGCTGTTTTTGCTCATTTTCACTAACAGCACCATGCTGTGTTTTGTGATAGTCACGTGATACATGACATTCCAGTCAGTGATGGACTATATACAGTCTCATAAGATAGTAAAGAAGTAGAAATCTCATATTGCCTAGTGACATTATAGCCATTGAGATGTCATGGCATATGAATTATCCATGTGTTCAGGAAGATGATGGTGTAACTACACCAACCTTCTAGTGAATTGTACAGCAGTGCAATTATGTGCTTCTCATAATACACTCTAAAGAAATAAACTGATAAACTGGGTCTAGTGGAACATGAATCCCAGCTCTCTGGAGGCAGAAGCAGGTGGATCTCTATAAATTTGAGGCCATCCTGGTCTACATTGTGAGTTCTAGGACAGCCAGAGCTACAGAGTGAAACTCTGTCTTTTAAAAAAAAAAACAAACCAAAAATGGGCATATTACCCATTTGGATATTTACTATACTATATTTTATTGCTGTTTTAATGTATATTCCTAGTTATTAAAAAGTTTGCTGTCAAGTAGTGAGCTGTGTTGTGTTGGCAGCAGCCTTACAGGTTGACTACTTGTCTTCATTACATTTTAAGGCCATGTCAAATGGTTGACTATTACCTTCTAGGTCTTAGCAAAGGGAGCCTAATGCTTTTACAACATCAAATTGTCTGATGATGCATGTCTCAAAATGAGCCTCATCATTCAGTGACCTGTGACTATATTTGACTGTGAGCTTTATTTTCTTAAGCATTATATCTGGAATGTTTTGACAGGCTTCCCAAAAGAGTGTGCCTTTGTTTCTGCCAACCGTGGGAGTACTCCTAATTCTAGAATACTTTCATATATAAGTCAAGGCTTGGCTTATTTCAAAACATTATCTTGACCCCTGCTTGCTCATATGACCCCTCCTCCCTCTCTTCAACTGAACTCTAGGAGCTCAGCTTTTTGGTTGACTGTGGATCACTGCATCTGCTTCCAACTGTTACTGGATGTAGGTTCTATGATGGCAATTAAGGTGGTCACTAATCTGATTATAGGGGAAGGCCAGTTCAGGAACCCTCTCCACAATTACTATTAGTCTTAGCTGGGGTCATCTTTTTGGATTCCAGAGAACTTCTCTAGCACCAGGTTTCTCCCTTACCCCATAATGGCTCTCTCTGTTGTAGGAGAGAGCTGCTTGTTTGTTTCCTTGCCACTTGGCAGCTCAGACCTGAAATAACCATACAGCAACTGTTTTAATTAAATCACTGCTTGGCCCATTAGCTCTAGCTTCTTACTGGCTACCTCTTACATATAAATTTAACCCATCTCCATTAATCTGTATATTGCCACATGGCAGTGGCTTACCAGGTAAAGTTCTGGCGTCTGTCTCCAGTAGGGCTACGTGGCTTCTCTCTGACTCCACCTTCTTTCTCACAGCATTCAGTTTAATTTTCCCCACCTACCTCTGTTCTGCCATGCTCTGCTGTAGGCACAAAGCAGTTTCTTTATTAACCAATGGTATCCACAGCATACAGAGGGGAATCCCACATCATCTCTCTATTAAGATACCTCTTCCATTACTCTCCCTCTCCATCCCTCCACCAGTTTGGCCACCTCAAACCCTCATGTTCTCATTCCCCATCTCTTCCCTTCTACACCTTCCAGTTTATTCAGGAGATCAAGGACCTCCAGGTGTGTCCTTCTTAGGGTCCTCATTTTTAACCTTGTTCAGAGAGAGGACCCAATTAGTGAGAGCTTCTGGACTCTGGACTGACAACTGGGGAACCTGCATGGGACCAAACTAGGCCTTCTGAATGTGGGTGACAGTTATGTGGCTTGATCTGTTTTGGGGGGGGTGGCTGGCAGTGGGAGAAGGACTTATCCCAGGTGCATGAACTGGCTTTTTGAGCCTATTCCCCATGGTGGGAAACCTTGCTCAACCTTGATACAGGGGAGAGGGGCTTGGTTCTGCCTCAACTTGGTATGCCAGACTTTGTTGACTCCCAAAGGGAGGCCTTACCCCCTTTGAAGAGTGTATGGGGGTTGTAATAGGAGAGAGATGGGGTCAGGTAAAGGGGAGGAAGGAGGAACTGAGGTTGGTATGTAAAATGAAAAAATTTAAAAAGCTGGTACAAGTAAATTATGTCCCTGATGTTTGATAGTGCTTATGATTTTAGACTTTTAAGTATAGTTGTTGAAAATGTTGTTATTTTTATAACATTGTTCCTGTTATCACAAAATGTGAGTGGATCAGTCTCTTATATGGTTCTCTTAGTTGATACGTGGGAGCAGAAGCTGTAGCAGATGTTAGCTTCATGTCCAATCTTTTATCAAGATCTTCTACTTAATGCCAAAGTTGTCCTCTATTTCCACTAAATATCTCACTAAAACGCTAAACTCTAGTTCTAATATTGTCTATTTTTCTTTCATCTCTGGCTTTAAAAAAATTTCTTCCATCTAAAGAATTCCCCAATATTTTTAACTAGCAGGTTTAAACAAATCTTTTAAACCTACCATTGTGTGATGTGTGTATTATTGACTAGGGTTTCTCCTAATGTTTTATTATATCATATGGAAAAATGAAACCATTTTCTGTCCTATCAACCTCTGCCATATTGTCTGAGACCTGGTGCATTTTCATTTCAGATAACTGGAATGTATTGTAGCTGGAGAACTCTGGGAGACTGTGTAGAAAATGTTTAAGTTACTACCAATGAAGGATGAGAAACTGAGGATTTTTAGCAACCCACTCCATGTTTGTCACTAGTCCAAAGACTCTGATTCTGGCAGCTTATAGACAGGTTAGAGAAATTTTCTAGGCAGAGAACCATTGACATTTGCTTTCAGTGTATGGAAGGGAGTGCTAAAAAGCAAACCTTAATAGATAAAAAAAAATTGGAATAACCCCCTGTATCTTATCAGGTCACCAGGGCTTAAAGTTAGACTTCAACAACACTAATAGAAAAAAGTCTACAACCTCATGGAAATTGAACAATGCTCAACTGAATCATCACTGGTCAAGTAAAATAAAAAATTAAAGACTTCTTTGAATTCAACCAAAATGAAAGTACAACATACTTAAACTTATGGAACACGATGAAAGTAGTGCTAAGAGGAATGTTCATAGCACTAAATGCCTACATAAAGAACATGGAGAAAGGACACAGTAGCAACTTAATAGCACACCTGGAGAGCTCTAGAAGAAAAAGAAGCAAACTCTCTCAAGAGAAGTAGACACCATAATATAATCAAATTGAGGGCTGAAGTCAGTAAAATAAAAATAAAGAGAACAATACAAAATAATCAATGAAACAAGAGTTTGTTTTCTGAGAAAATCAACAAGATAGACAAATCCCTATCCAAACTGACCAAAAGGAAGAGAGAGAATATCCAAATTAATAGAATCAGAAATGAAAAGGGGGATACAACAGACACTAAGGAAATCCAGAGAATTATTAGGTCATACTTTGAAAACCTGTACTCCACAAAATTGAAAAACATAAAATACATGGAAATTTTCTGGATAGGTAACACATACAAAAATTAAATCAAGACTAGATAATCAAGTAAATAAGCCCATAACCCCTAAGGAAATAAAAGCAGTCATCAAAAGTCTCCCAACCAAAAAAAAAAAATGCCCAAGGTCAGATGGTTTCAGTTAAGAATTCTACCCAAATTCAAAAAAGATCTAATACCAACACTCCTCAAATTGTTCCACACAATAGAAACAGAAGGAACTTTGCAAAACTCTTTTTACAAGGCTACATTTACCCTGACACCCAAACCACACAAGGATGCAACTAAGAAAGAGAACTACAGACCAATCTCCCTCATGAACAGTGATGCAAAAATACTCAATAAAATACTGGCAAACTGAATCCCAGAACACATAAAAAAATCATCTGCCACGATCAAGTAGGCTTCATCCCAGATGCAGGGATGGTTCAACATATGAAAATTGATCAATGTATTCCACCATATAAATAAACTGAAAGAAAAAGCCCACATGATCATCTCATTAATGATGCTTTAAAAGCCTTCAACAAAGTCCAACACCCCTTCATGATAAAAGTCTTGGAGAGATGAAGGCTGCAAAGAATATATCTGAACGTAATAAAGGCAATAAACAGCAAGCCAACAGCCAACATCAAACTAAATGAAGAGAATCTCAAAGCAAATTCACTAAAATTAGGAACAAGACAAGGTTATCCACTCTCTCTACATCTAATCAATATAGTACTGGAAGTTTTAGCTAGAACAATAAGACAACAAAAGGAGATCAAGGGGATACAAATTGCAAAGAAAGAAGTCAAACTTTTGCTATTCGCAGATGATACAATAGTGTATATAACTGACCCCCAAAACACTACCAGGGAATTCCTCCAGCTGAAAAACACCTTCAGTAATGTGGCAGGATACAAGATTAATTTTAAAAAATCAATGGCCCTCTTATATGTGAATGATAAATGGACTGAGAAAGAAATCAGAGAAACATCATCCTTCACAATAGCCACAAATATCATAAAATATCTTGGGGTAACTCTAACTAAAGAAGTGAAAGACTCTTTCAATAAGAACTTTAAGTCTTTAAAGAAAGAAATTGAAGAAGTTATCAGAAAATGGAAAAATCTCCCATGCTCTTGGATAGGTAGGATCAACATAGCAAAAATGGCAATCTTACCAAAATCAATCTACAGATTCAATGCAATCCCCATCAAAGCCCCACAATTCTTCACAGACCTCAAAAGAACAATACTAAATTTTATATGGAAACACAAAAACACCCAGGATATCCAAAACAATTCTGTACAATAAGGGAACTTCTGGAGGTATTACAATCCCTGACTTCAAGCTCTACTATAGAGCTATAGTAATAAAAACAGTTTGGCATTGGCATAAAAACAGACATGTGGATCAATGGAATCAAATTGAAGACTTTAATAATACACACACCTATAAACACCTGATTTTTGACAAAGAAGCCAAAATTGCACAATGGAAAAAAAGCATCTTCTACAAATGGTGCTAGCATAACTGGATATCGACATGTAGAAGAATGCAAATAGATTCATATCTATCCCTATGAACAAAACAAGTTCCAAATGGATCAAAGACCTCAACATAAGTCCAGTTACACTGAACCTGACAGAAACAAAAGTGGAAAGTAACCTTGAATGCATGGGCACAGAAGACCATTCCCTAAATATAACATCAGTATCACAGACACTGAGGGCAGCAATTAGTAAATGGTACCTCCTGAAACTGAGAAGCTTCTGTAAGGCAAAGGACATGGTCAGTAAGACACAATGGCAGCTCACAAAACAGGAAAAGATCTTTATCTACCCCACATCTGACAGAGTTTTGATCTTCAAAGTTTATAAAGAACTCAAGAAACTAGACATCAAAATGAGGTACAGATGTAAACAGAATTCTCAACTAAACAGAAGAAACTCAAATGGCTGAAAGATACTTAAGGAAATGTTTGACATCCTTAGCCATCAGGGAAATGCAAATCAAAACAACTCCAGGATTCCATCTTACACCTGTGAGAATGTCCAATATCAAAAATACTAATGACAGCTTATAATGAAGAAGATGTGAAGAACACTCCTCCATTGCTGGTGGGAGTGCAAACTTGTACAACCACTTTGGAAATTAGTATGGTAGTTTCTGAGAAAACTTGGAATCAATCTACCTCAAAACCTAACTATACCACTCCTGGGCATGTATCCAAAGGATGCAGAATCATATCACAAAGAGATTTTCTCAGTTATGTTCATAACAGCATTATTCATAATAGTCAGAAGCTGGAAACAACCTAGATACCCCTCAACTGAAGAATGGGTGAAGAAAATGTGATACATTTACACATTTATACATTTACAGTGATAAAAACAATAACATCTTGAGCTTTGCAGACAAGTGGACAGAATTAGAAAAAACTGTTGCATGGAGGGGCTGCTTGTCTTTCCCAGCCACCCAGAACCAAAATAACCACACAGAAACTGTATTAATTAAATCACTGCTTGGCCCATTAGCTCTAGCTTCTTATTGGCTAACTCTTACATTTTAATTTAGCCCATCTCCATTAATCTGCATATTGCCACATGGCATTGGCTTACCAGTCAAAGATTCGGCATGTCTGGCTCTGACAGGTGCTCCACAGCATCTCTCTAACCCTGTCTCCCCCCTCCCATGCTATAGGCTAGGCCAGTTCTTTATTCATTAACCAATAAAAGCAACCCATAGACAGAAGAACCTCCCACCAAAAAACCATCCTGAGTGAGTTAACCCAGGTCCAGAAAGACAAACATAGTATGTACTTACTCATAAGTGTATATTAGACATAAATCAAAGGATAACCATGCTACAATCCACAATCCCAGAGAAGTTAGGTTAAAAGGAGAACCCTAAGAGGGACATATGTGGTGGTCCCCAGGAAAGAGAAATAGTTAAGATCTCCTGGGTAAACTAGTAAGGGAAGGGGATGGAGATGGGAACATGAGGGCTCCAGATGACTGAGTTGGAGGAGTGGTGGAAACAGGGAGCAATGAAAGCAGTAGCTTAAATGAAAGCAGGAGCCATTATGGGGTTAGGGAGAAACCAGATGCTGGGGAAATTCCCAGAAATTCACAAGGATGATCCCAGCTCAGACTTCTAGCAATATTAGAGAGGATTCCTGAACTGGTCCTCCCCTAAGTCAGATTAGTGACTACTCTAATTGTCATCATAGGGGCTACATCCAGTAACTTATGAAATCAGATGCAGTGATCTACAGCCAAGCGCTGGACTGAGCTCCAAGACCTTAGTTGAAGAGAGGGAGGAGGGATCATATGTGCAAGGGAGTCTAAGATTGTGATTAGGAAAAACAGAGAGACAGCTGGCCCAAGCTAGTAGCAGCTCCTGAACTCTGGACTGACAACTGGGGATCCTGCATAGGACCAAACTAAGCCCTCTGAATGTGAGTGATGGTTATGTAACTTGATCTGTTGTGGGGGAGGGGAGCTCTGGCAGTATGACCAGGACTTATCCTGGGTGCATGAACTGGCTTTTTGGAGTCCGGTCCCTATGGTGGGATACTTTGCTCAGCCTTGATACGGGGGTGGGGGAGGGGTGTGCTTGGTCCTGCCCCAACTTGGTATATCAGACTTTGTCGACTTCCCAAAGGAGGCCTTACCCACTCTGAGGAGTGTATGGTGGTGGGATGAAGGGAGGTAGGGGACAAGAGAAGAAGAGGGAGGGGTAACTGGGATTAGTATATAAAATGAAAAAAAAAATTAAAGAAAAAACAAAAAATAGAATAGTGAAAAAGAGAAGAGGACAGCATTGAGCCTGGGGCTCTGATTCAGGGGCTTTTGCAGAGCAGAGCTGAAGGGAGCTGACTTTGGCCCTTTGGACTCTGCTTATAACAGCGTTCTTATTGCATTGCCCTTTAAAGGTCAGAATCTGCTGGAAAACATCTAGAGGTAGCCATGAGAAGCACCAAGAAGAATGCTCTCCTTTTCCCCAAGATGTAACTAGCTTCAAACGTTAGGCAACGCTGCTTCAGCTGCTCATCTCCTCGCATAGGATAACTGCTCTGAATAAAATCAGCAAGATGATGATGGTAGTAATTGCCTTCTAGTTTCTTTTTTTATTGAGCTCTACATTTTTTTTCTATTTTCAATAGTGCCATTTGGTTGGAGACCCATAGGCTAATTTTGGAGTTAAATTAGAGGGTTTGCTTACTTATAGAAGACCAAATATAAGTGTTAATCTGGAGATTAAAAGTCATATGATATGATACCATAGATTCTAGCATGATATCTATTAAGTAGCTTTGAATTTGCCCAATCTTCTCAACGAAGAAAACATTATCTGAAGGAGCATAATCAGGGAAGCCTATTGTTGCACAAACACCTAGACCAAATAAGAAGACAGCTTATTTGCTACTAAGTGTGATTTACCTAAACTTTGGCCCAGTTACTACCTGTTCAAGGGTGTCAGTTTCCATGGCACCCAAGATCTGAATGACAAGGGCACTGTCCCTCATCATCACAGAAAGGCTGCACTTTTTGGCTCCATGCATTTACAACCTTTGTGCTCTCTAGCCAAGCCTCTGATTTCCTAGTTATGGGTGTTTCTAATCTTCCTTGATCAGAAACTATGATGCTGTCATTAGGGGAGATGAATGTGAGTGCTCTTTTTAGAATTAGAAAGTTCTTGGTGAACTGATAGACAAGTGCACTTGTAGTTGAATCAATTTTGGCAAATTTTCCTCCACAGAGGTTGTACCTGCTTTCTTTCACACCAGAAGTACATAAGAGAACTTATGTCACCACTCTCTACCTATTCTCCAATGCCATGTGTTATCCAGCTTTCCAATCTTTTATATTTTACTGAGTGAAAAATGGAAAAGGCAATTTTAATAAACATTTCTCTCATTGTAAATAATGCTGAGGAAAGGTCATGTTTTTTGAGTCATGAGTTATCAGTGAGTTTTTTCTTTCTTAGGGTAGTGTGTGTGTGTGTGTGTGTGTGTGTATCAGCATTCATAGAGTTGTGTCTAGAGAAAATTGAAATTAATGTTTTAGGCAAGAGATGTTCTGGTTGCACAAGGTTTGAAAGTTAAGGTCATAGAGCCTGTAGATATAAAACTGATCAGTATGGGGAAAATATACCAACACAATAATGATGTGAATGTCAAAAGAATAGAATGAAAGATGACCTTACGGAATACCCATAACTGACAGAGGACTAATATACAGAACATCATGTAAAGATCTAAACAAATCAAATTCTAAAAGAACAAGCAATTTAATCAATGAATGGGCACATGAACAAAACAAATGCTTCTCAAAAGAGAAAACACATATGAGCAATGAATACATAAAAATGTTTAACATCTCTAATATCCAGAAAATACAAATCCATACCACACCAAGACTGTTACCCCATCAAGAATGCCTATAATCAGGAAAACAAAAACAAATGCATAGTGGATGTTGGATAGGAGGTGCTGTATAATATTAGCAAAGTAAATAAATGCTTACTGCAGAAACTGCCACATGTTGCAGCAATATCTCTCCTGGAGAAAGTATTCAGAAACCACAAAATAAAGATACCTGAAAGCCTGTGTTGTTGCAATACTGTTTGCATTAGCTGTCATGAAATCAATCTAGATGCACACCAACCGATGAATAAAGAAAACATGGTATATGCAAATTACAGAATATTACTCAACTGTAAAGAAGAATGACATTGGGACTGAAAACATGGTTTATCAAGTAAGGGTACTTGCTGTGCAAACATGAGAACCTGAATACAGACCTCAGAATCCAAGTAAAAAGTTGTGCATGGTGTATATTCTCCTTTAATTCCAGAACAATGAAAGGTGGGAAAAGGATGATCTCTGGAGCTCATAGCTCTAGGTTCATTGAGAGATATCATTTTCAGAAAGCAAAGCAATAAAGTGGAAATTGACAAAGCAGGATGCTGACATCCTCCTCTAGCCTCTGCAATGCTCATGAGTTGTGTGCATTTGCACATACATGTGATCACACACTGCACACACAAGCAACACACAGAGAAATATAGATATATAGAGAGGCATGTGAGTATACCTTGATTACACACATATGTAATACACAGATTTTCATCTATGTAAATAAGGGAGTGTGATAATGGGTATAATTTGTGAAGCTAGATAGGAGACTAGGAGAGTTGAACTGTGGGAGGAGAGGGAGGAAGAAAAGGAGGGAGAAATGGAGGAAGATCACACGTGACATGAGATCAGAACTGATGTTACTTGAGGTTAGAAGGCACTAGAGAGGGAAAAAGCATGGGAAAAAGAATGGAGAGAAGGAACAATAAAATAAAATTTTATTTGAAAAATGCCAAATGAATTATAGCACTTTATATGCAGATAAAACAATACAGATAGATCTGAAGAAATAGAATTAGCATCCTCCCACATCTTCTCATCAACACCTGAGGCAGGTATGAGAGCTGTTCCTGTGGTCACAAGAGCAAGAGAGCCATCCCTGACCCTCACCAGCTGAGCTGCAACACCCCCCTGGGAGAGAAGGCCCTATATCTCACCAGGGCAGCACAATAGAGCCAACCCTGTTAGCATAGGTGTGCGTAAACAAGCCCTGAAACTGTGAGCATGGAAGAACTGTCCCCATTATCCATCTGTCTTATGGCAGAATGGGTGGGTGATATCTGGCCCTGTGGTCATAAGAGCGTGAGTGCTGTCCCTGTATTGTGGAACTCTCTTATATGCCAACAAATCCCCCCATGTTGGGTGCCAATTTGTTGCTATACAAAAGAGTTCTACAATAGCCTGGAATGGAGAATAAATAAACAATGAAGGTTTATTTATTTGGGGATAAATTTACAGAAAGGGTAGTGATATGTAGTCTTCTGCATGCACTGGAACTGGAACCAGATCCAGCAGCCAAGACCCACACATGCTTTTCATCTGCATTTATGGTACATGAGACCATGCCCAAAGTGGGCTGGTATCTTAAAGGCAATTGACTGAAGGAGTTCCCACAGCATTACCTTCACCTCACCAGGGCAGCACAATAGAGCCAACCCTGTTAGCATAGGTATGGGTGAACCAACCCCAATCTTGTGAGCTTTGGAGTGATGTCCCTGTTTCTCATCTGTCTTATGGTGGCATGGGCAGAAGAATGATGCCCTCCCCTTACCCATCAATGCCTGAAGCAGATGGGAGAGCTGGCCCTGTGGTCTTAAGAGTGGGAGAGCCAACCCTGTTAGCAAAGGTATGGGTGAGCCAGCTCTGAATTAAAAGAAAAAAGAAATGGGTATAGAAAGATGTATATGAAATCATAGTTATTGCTGGACTACATAGCATCTACTTTATGTTTCTTCGTATTTTTGAACTAATGTCTATTATTAACTGCTAACTTAAAAGGATGAAGGAGTTCATTTAAAAAATACATTCTGCCTCAGTGGCTGATAGCCAGAAAATGCACATATTAAAGAGAAAAGTATTAGATTAGGCATCAAGAGATCTATTTGTCAGTATCTATCTATCTATCTATCTATCTATCTATCTATCTATCTATCTATCCATCCATCCATCATCTATCTATCTATCTATCTATCTATCTATCTATCTATCTATCTATCTATCTATCTACTATCTGTATATCCACTTATGTATCAATCAATCTATCATCCATCCATTGTATATCTGTCAGTCTATTATTTAACTGTAATCTATCTATGTTGTGGGAGGCTGCACATATATTCCTGGCTGCCCAGACTCGAAATAATCACACAGAAATCTGTATCAATTGCAATACTGTTTGGCCAATAGCTTAAGTGTATCACTAGCTAGCTCTTATATCTTTGGTTAACCCATTTCTATTATTTTATATTTTACCACAAGGCTCATGGCCAACCGGCAAGGTTCCAGCTGGCAGCTCTTGTCTTTCCCCTCTTGCGGCTCCATGGGGTCTCCCTGACCATGCCTACTCTCTGTCAATATCTTTTTCAGCCTGGCTATATTCTGCTAAGCCATTGGCTGAAAGCAGCTTCTTTATTCATTAACCAATAAAGGCAACACATATACAGGAGGACTTCACATATCACCTCCCCTTTTCTGTCTAAATAAAAAGGAAGGTTTTAACTTTAACATAGTAAAATTACATATAACAAAACTGGTATCAAGCAAGAATTATAGTTACAATATTTATATCTACTTTATATCTGATCATAACTAATGAAAACTATAGTCATAACTATCTATTCTTCAACTCCATCAAAAACTCCAGAAGGATATACTACCTAAGTAAACAGGAAATACATTGCAAGCAACTTCAAAACTCTAGAATTGACAGAGACATCTCACTGGACAGTCACCCAAAGTTCTTCTGTAACATTGCAGGCACCTATTTACAGCCTACCAACCCATAGTGTCAGGCAAACTTTTCCAGAAAGCAGGAAATTTCAAAGACAGTTCCACCTATATTGGCAGTTTGTCAGTCACTTTCTTCTGTGTCCTGCAGAATGTCTGGCAAACTCTTTCTTGAAGCAGGAACCCTGAAGGAGTGTCTCACCTTCTTTAGGAAGCTTCAATAGTCATTTTTCTGTGGATCCTACAAGTCCAGTCAAACAATTCAGGCAAGAGAAGTTTCTTGCCCAAATGGCTAACCAACTCCATAAGGAGCCTCTTTGATGCCCATCTTCCTCTTGAAGTAATTGGTGCTGTCAGGAGCAGGTGTGTCTCCTTGTTGTGAAAAGTCCTTAGTTCTTAAAAGATTTTAAATGCCATATTCTGTAGTCTTTGAAAGATTTGAAGAATACCTGTCTAACTGACATATATCTCTATATATCTATAAAACCTAACTAATATGACTACAATCCTGACTATTACAGATGATTTTCTATTAACATATATTTATTAATTATATACTACATTTTAAATGAGATGCACAAACACAATACCTTAATCAAGAGCATAAATATACATATAACAAAATTTACCTTAAATTTGTGTCAATAAACCAAGATCCTTACCAATGAAAATCTCTATATTCCCATTTAAATGCAAACAAACACTTTTAAAAATATTTGGGGAACTTGGGCATAGTTCTCTCCAAACTTATTCCTGCTGTTTTGGGCTAAGTAATATTTGGGTGTTCATGGAGACCTTTCAGGTGGTCTTGGTCCATAAAACCACATTATCCTGGAAGAAATCCTACATTCTCATCTTTTGTGGAAACAAAAGCAGAACCTCCTTTACAAAGCAACATATTCTTAGACCCAAATTTTGAAATCAAGATACCTTTAAAATATATGTTGGTTTAGCTTAGTATCACATAAAATTAAATGTCTCTCTGTACTTAGCTCCTTCACAGTAAAAAAATTCAAAGAAAACACAATAATACACATAATCCAGCAGCTGTTTTGAAACCTTGCATTTTTTTCTACCACTGAATCAAGAAGATGTCTCTTAAAGGAGCTTCAGAATGCTGCCAGCAAACAGAGCCTATCGGAAAAAAAAAAAGGATGCGGCTAAACTTTGTTGTTTTTTTTTTTTTTTGTGTGTGTGTGTGTGTGTGCGTGTCTAGAATTCCTTTCTAAGCCCTCTCAGGTTTTATGTGGATTTAGCTAACACAGGGAATGAAAAGTAGTTTATTTAAAAAATACATTCTGCCTCAGTGGCTGAAAGTCAGAAAATGCACATATTAAAGAGGAGAGTATTAGATTAGGCATTAAGAGATCTATTTGTCAATATCTATGTATCTATCTATCTACCTACCTACCTTAATAGCCACTCATCTATCTATTCACCCATCTATCATCTATTCATCTATTTATCTATCTATCTACTTATGTATCAATCAATCATCACCCATCTATCATATATCTGTTAGCCTATTATTTAACTGTCATCTATCTATCTGTCTGTCTGTCTGTCTATCTATCAGCCATCTTTGTACGAGTCAGCATATCTATCATCTATCTAGCTATCTTTCAGTCTTCAGCCTTTGATTTTGTAATATTAATGGAAACACCATTATTGTATAATGTTACAATTGTATTATATATACTCCATCTCCTTGAATATTTATTTTTTGTATAAAACCTTTCTTCTAGCTCTTTAAAATGTACTAAATACATAACTGTTCTCTATGATTGCTCCCCTGTGCAATATTATCCCAGAACTTCTTGCTCCTGAGTATACTCTGAAGGAGGTCCAATTTTTAGTTCCAGATCTGCTGTTATTATGCTCTGAGACACTGATATTACTGTTCAGTTTTTCTGTCATTCTACTTTTATGACTTATAAAATGGGAAAATTGGAAAAGTTTTTTAGAAATATGCTTTCAGATTTAAAATCTTTCTTATACGTTGAGGTGAGAGTCCCCCAAACTAGTGCCAATAAGACAAGTGCTTATGCACTGAATTGCTGCATGTCAGATCAAGGGGCTCTGTGTGTCTGTTGTTCCTCATGTAAATGCATTGTCTGTGAACTGTATTGGTGTGCAAGGCAAAGCAAAAGTCTTCATGCAGAGTAATTATCTCTTCAAGGTTTAGTGAGAGAGGTTACCTTGGTAACAAGAAATCAAACCTACCCACTTCATCTTAGGGGTCAGAACAAGGTTCTCCATGTAATCTTCATTTCTGTTCTCCAGGAACAAGCTGTGAAGAGAGCTCTGTGAGAATATTCAAGAATCAGTAGCAAGTAGCTTTTCATCTATAGACACAGGTCTTCAAATTATTTTCTTGTCATTTTATGCAGGCAGGTTTGCTCCTAGAGTGAAGGACAGTGCTGGAGGCAGTGGTTGCATTACTTCTTTAGCACGTCCCTCTTTCCACAGAGGAGGTGACAGGCACCATCCATTGAATGCTTATTATGTGGGAGCACAGTGCTGCTGGTGAGAAGATTGCATCTCCTGCTTTTTGCAACAACCCAGTGTTTTGGGTTTCTTTGCTGTGTAATAAACACTCCAAGCTTGTCAGCCTAGGCCATTTATTTGCTTTATGATTCTGCAGGTTGGCATTTTGAAATCGGCTCAGCCAAAAGTATGTTCTGGTTTCAGTTGGGCTTGTTCGTGTGTCTGCAATCAGCAGTTAAATCGAGTAAGCTCCAGTTTGTCAAGAACAGCCTCATCTGGAATAGGTCAGTTCTGTTTCCTGTAGTCGCTCGTTATCTACCCACCAGGCTAATGTGGACTCACATGACAATTGCAGAGTACCCAAGTGGCAAGAGATGACCTTCCAATACGTGAGTATTTTGTTTGCGTCAATCTTGCTAATGCCTCCTTAGAGAGCAGGCAATGTGGCGGGCAGAGAGGGTGGAGCACTTTTGGAGTCACCTTACACAGGCGACATTTCTCCTCAGCTGGTTATTTGTTCCAGTTTAAGATTATGAGCCTGGTGGAAATACTAGGACCAGGCCCTTTCATTTTCTGAAGTTTCCTAGTTAGCCGGGCAAAGTATTTGTCAGCTCTAGCTATTTTGTACCTTGGACAGCTCTGATGCAAGAAAGTAGGGAGAAGGATCTTAGCTCTCTGGAATTTCTTTCTCCACTTCTATGCCTTTGCTGCTGATCACACTAAGGTACACTTCTAGAAGCCTCAGACTTACAGTGTAGGTGATATGATGTTACTGGCGAGGAAATTTCAATGTTAGGAACTCCCAACCCAGATAGCTTTTCATGCCAGCGCTTGCTTCTAAGGCTATTCCAGCTGCAAAGACTCCATCTCCTTTACCCCTTCCCCTTCGCAGTAGGTTAGCTCTTAAATCACTGCAGAATAACATAGAAACTTGATCTACCTTTTTCTTCCAAACTAGGAACACACAGTGTTCACCATCCAGACTCCCACACACTTCACCGAACTGTCAAGGGAAACAGTGTGCTGGAAACTGTTTCAAGCAGGGGTGAAGTCTAGGATACGGCTGTAGTTAGAATCTCCCTGTCTTTTCTTTGGACTCTAAGTCCACAAGACTCTTCAGGCTCAAGACTATATTTGGCAGCATCTGCCTGGAGGGACCAGCCAGAGGCAAATTAGGAAGAGGAACGTTATCAGTGAGACACTTGCAGGCTGCTGCTGAATAGTTCTTAATCAACAATCTAGGGATCCCTTCTCAGGGCTAGGGGAAAACAAAGAGGCAGGCTGTGTTGAAAGCACCAGGAGGTATCAAAGGCAACATAAATTCAGCCAACTAGAAATTAGCTTCAAATAAAAGCACAATTTTATATTGCTAAAGGGTCTACCTGGGAAACACAGCACCCCAACGATCCATAATACAATTGTTTATTTCCTTTGTTGATGAGAGTTACAGATACACAAACATTGTCCCTGCAACCACCTCTTGATTAGCCCTGGGTTGGAGATGGGGGATGGGTGAACTGAGAGGAACTGCTTTTCCAAATTGATCATCTTCCAAGAATTCTGCCATAATTGTCTGAGAAAGCACAGACCATCTCAGGCTCCTGGGATCTGGCTGACTCGGAGCACTGGAGCTGGAGGTGATCCACGGGAATCCTTCCACAGCCTATTTACTCACTTCATAAATGCAGAGACAGAGATTTGGAAATGGAATGAGACCACTGAAGTTACTTTATTTGATGATGTTGCTTCATTTTACTGCCTTTACTGAGACTAGTTAATGAGAGAGACTATCAGGTCCAGTGAGTCAACAAGTAATTACTGAGTACCCACACCACACCCAGAACTTATGGAGATGAGGAAAAGTTTCAGGATGCTTGGATCATGGGCTCCTACCACAGAGCATTACCACACATGGTGATGTGACTTCTAACCTCCCCTTATTCCATTTTCATCCACCACGGCCCTCTTCTGTTCTCCATCCTTGGTGTGACATCACACCTCACAGCTTGGGTGTGTCTAGCCTTTCTCCTTCCATTATTATTCCAAGGGGTTATGGAACAACCTACTAACTTCCTATAAACATTGTGGAATCTTGACCTACCCTTTACTGAAGAGATCTGACAGCTACCTAGATCCAAACTCCTGCTCACCATTTGACTTTCTCCTCACTCTGGACTACTTGTCCATCCTTATATCTCAAAGTTGAATGATAGTTCCCCCTATCCCAAGGGTGAGGTCTGGGGCAAGGCTACACTTTAGACTTCCCTGTTTTCACTTTCCTGTGTCTTTGTATTGATGTGTCTTCAGCTGAGAGTCTTTCTCCCAACATCTGCCTGGTGAGCTTCTCACCTTCTGCGAAGCCTTGGTCTAGAAATCATGATCAGTGAAGACCAAGAGGGTCAAAGCTCAGGATAGGGTGCAGACTTGGTAAGATGGGAGAGACAGGGTAGGAAGTGACATGATTTTAGGTTGTTTACTTGATGAGTGATCGATTTCTTGAGCCATCTGTGAGTACTCTTTTACTTTCTGTTCTCACAGTATACCAGCATTTACCCCAGGATCCCGAGGTATTACATTTTAAAAAGCAATAACTCTGTCTGCGTGTGTGCATGCTTGCCTATGTGTGCTAAAAGATTCACAGATTCAGAACCCAGGTTCATTGAGTAGCACAGAAATTTAAGACAAGTGTACAACCATTTCTAAGGTGTATTGTCAATGTATTGACTGGTATTGTCAATGGGTTCCTTAAAGGACTGTGCATCCAGTCTCTAGGATACCTATGTATACATGAAAGAGTAGAAAGGTATTTTAAATACCTTCACATAATTCAGAAATGAAAAAAAAATCATGGTGCATTTATTTCGGTGGATCTAGTTACCAATTCTTTTCAAGGAAAAGCTGGTGAGCCTAGGGTTTAAGTCATTTTAAGACACACGGCACATTCACGTTGTTAGTGGAACTGAACTGCTTTTGGTAATTATCTTTTGCAATCACTGAGCTTTCTAGAAAAAATAAGACATACTTCTCCAATAATACATAACTATAAAGTAAATCAGCATGCATGTAAATTAAATGCTAACTGGATCTTATTATTGTTAGAGCTGGAGTCTTCCCTGTTGCTCTCATTTCACAGGAAGAACACAATTTGGCCAAGCTTAACTATTTCTATTTGGGAAGTTTAAGGAAAAGGGGTACCAGAGGACATTGTAGCAAAGTTTGACTCTATTTGCTCTACAAAAGACCTGAACTAGGGAATTATGCTAACTTGGGAGCTCACACATTAACTCTGGATTGTTATTTTGTGATATATCGATACAAAGGGTGCTTCCAGCTGACCAGTTGATGATGTGGAATCTTTAGGGAATGTTGGGTCACCTCTTGAGAGTTTTAAGAGGGATCACATTTAGTAAGGCAATGACAACATTTTTCAGAGACAAGAAGAGACTGAGAAATTCTGTTCTTATGAGTCCAGGTTCTCTAAAGGATAGAGTCTGAGGGGAGAATTCATGTGCAAATATATATATATAATTAACCTCCAAAGGAGACAGTGAGGGCAAGACTGAAGTCTTAACTAAATAAGGGGGTTTCACATCCACACTCTTGCATCATTGCTTAGGTTCAGATTGAGACTTCTGTGGGAGGGGGAAAGTCCAAGGAACTTGTAATTCTCTGTACTTGCTGCCTATCAGCTCCATGTGGGTATGGCTCCTGGAAGCCCAGAGATTCTTCTGAGGCCAGGCAAGATGCAGTCCATGAAAAGTCAAGTACATGGCAACCTAAACCAGAGGCTAACCCAGAATAGGTAAAGTAGGGTTGGAATGTGTGATATGCTTGCACTATGCCATGGTTAATTTTGTGTCTTACTGTGACTGGGTTTTGGGTGCCTAGATATGGTCAAATAAAATTCTGGATGCTTCTTTGTTTTGTTTTGGATGAGTTTAATATTTAAAATGGTAATGTTTTCAGGGAAGCATGTGGCTCTATCAGTGAAGCTCATTCAATCATCTGAAGGCCTTTCTGACCCTCCCTCCCCCAAGTAAGAGAGAATTATTTTTGGCTAGAGGCTTGAATGCAAACATGAACTCTTTATGGATTTGTGTTAGTGCTCAGATGAGAGTGAAAACTTCAGCTCTCCTGAGTTCCTAGCTGGTTGACTTTCATTGCAACTGCAACCAAGGACCCAATTACTTGTATATCTCCCTTTCTCTCCCTCCCTCCCTCTCTCTTTCTTGTGTGTGTGTGTGTGTATGTACCTGTTTGTGTGTCTGTTTTCGGGTGTCTTTCTCAATTGCTCTCCACCATAGGTTTTGAGACAGAGTCCCTCAATGAACCTGGAGCTCACCAATTACTCTAGTTTCCCAGGCAATGGACTCCAGGACTATGCTGGTCTTCATCTAATTCCACAGTGCTTGGGTTCTGGGAACTCAAACTCAAGTTCTCATGCTGTTCAGTAATCACTGTAATGACTGAGATACCCTAGGTATCTGCCACACACACACACACACACACACACACACACACACACACACACACACGCGCGCGCGCACGCGCACACACCCCTTAACCTTCTGCTTGGTTTTAAAGGAATAGATCACTTTTTTTCTGAGGATCCAGATACAATGGTTTCTTACAGTGACTGAATGTTCTGTAATCCTTTGGATGCAAACTGCTCTGTGTAATGCAAGTACTCCCTAGACAGATAGAATATGAGGACCAGAATGAGATAACAAGGAAGACTGGCAAGAAGAATTTGGTAGCCAGATCAACAATGTGGGATTAAGCACCTTGGAATTTGCTCTATCACTCATTCATTCCATTTGTTCTCACTGAGCCCTCCTCCCTTCACAATCACAGTGTTGGCTCAAGCCAAGGAACTCTAAGGCAAAGTGATGGCTTTGTCTCTTTACTCTCCAGCAGCACAGGAAAGACTTGGACAGCAGGAGTAGTGACAGAGGTTCAGATGAAGAGTTGGTAATGTTCAGAGAGTATTGAAGAGGAATAGTTTGCTTATACATGTGACAATTGACCTAGCATTCTGTAACCAGATGGAGAGAGTAGAGGAGTTAAACCAGCACAGGAAGGAAGTCTTTCAGGACTCTGGAGAAGGAAGCCTTGCAAGAGTCCTGAGAAAAGAAAGGGGAAGGAAATGTGGCTGAGGGTTAGACTAGAGTGGATAGATGACTACTGAGCTCTTCAGCTGAGAATTTCAGGTCCAACTCTCTAGGAGATGGGCAGGGTTTAACAAATTCAAAGGGGTGATGAGAGCCATGTATGGTAACACAGGGTTGCACAAGTTTGAAGCAAGCTTGGGTTACATTGTCCCTGTTTGAAAACAAAATAAAAAAATCTCAGTAAAACAAAACAAATGAAACAAAACAAACAACAAACAAACAGACAAAACAACACAAGAAAGCACACAAGCAAACAAAAACCCCAGACCAACTGTAGTGATGTCGTGTTCCAGTGGAGGTAACTGAACCATGACTTGTGTAAGTAGGTCAACGGACGATCTCTCCAAACAGAAGAGATCTCAGTTATTTTTGCCACTGCACACATCAAGCTGACTGGCCTAATCAAGAGCATCCAGGAATTCTCATGTCTCTGCCTCCCATCTTATCATAGGATCCTTGGAATTACAGATATTTGCTATGTGCTTTATGTGGGTTGTAGGTATGCAAACTGAGGACCTCAAGCTTCCCCAGTGCTTCTTACACTAAGTAGTCAGTAGCCTCAGTCCCAGATGGCTAAGTTTTGATTGTGTAATGTTTGAAGAACTTCTCATTTGAAATTTATTTAGTGATTTGAGATTTATTCTGTTGGATATATGTTTAGATAGAATATCTTTGGTGAGGGGTCAAGTCTGGAGGTCTCAGGTGTTGGGTAACAGTTTATTTATTCAATGAATGTTTATTAAAAATGTACTATGTGGCAGGCCCTATTCCAGACATTGAAGATATACTATTGAACAAAACATAAAAAATGCTTAGTTATATAGAATGTAATATATGATACAAAAAACAGATTAAAAATGTGATAGATGGTGTCAGTTGATGAAAAAAAGCAATGCAGGAGAATGGTAGGTTGGGATATGAGAGTAATTTTAGAAAAAGATGACTATCACTGAAAAGATGATGTTGAGAAGAGGAAAATATGTGATCTATGAAGATAAAAGAGGAGAAAACATTCCAAGCAGAGGCCATAGCAATACAAACATTATCAGGTGGAAATAGGTGGAGCACATCTTGATTCAAAAGAAGTCAATAAGACTTGGACAGATTCATCTAGAAAACAGTAATAAGAGGAGGCCTGAGGGAAAACAAGGAGCCAATTTTCATAAGAAAACATTGGTCATTATAAATTTTTAGCTTTAATCCTGAGTAAAATAGGGTTTGATAAATAAAATGGCCTAGGCTGGTTGCTGTGATGAAAATCACAATTTAGGTTTAGGGCAGAGATGAAGGTAAGAATCGCACATGGGGGGGCATATGCAATGATATTGGTGAGTGACAGCAGCCCGGGCTATGGAGGTGACTGAGGAAGTGATAGGTGCACAGATACTGGGTATATTTTAAAGGCAAAGCTAAGAGAAGTTGCTGGCAGGTTGAAGGGAGAAAATATGGATCAAACATTCAATCTGAGCAAAACGGAAGAATGGATGAGAAAAATTAAAAGGATTTCTTTTAAAAGTGACGTGGGCTCACAAAGCAAATGTTGCATATTTGGGATGTGAAGGTTTGATATGCTCATTACTCATCAAAGTATAGAAGGTGGCTTGAAGTTCATGGTGAAGATACAACGTTAGAAAACTCTAGTCTGCAGCTATGTAGTAAAGTGAATCCATCAAGGAATGAGGTCCATATTGAAGAGTCATGCCCAGGAATGTACCCAAAGTAAGTCAATGGAGAAAACAGTCTGGACAAAGCTTTCCAGCCTCACTTCCAAACAGGAACAAAATTGCTCCCTTAGTTATAGAAATGGTATTAATTTGTGAAAGAAGTAAGAAGAATAAACAGACATAACAGGCAAACAAAACAAACATAACCACAAACAAGACAAACACGAGGTAGGGCTGACAAGATGGTTCAATGGGTGTGCTGGGTAGTTTTATGTCAGCTTGACACAAGCTAAAGTCATATGAGAGGAGGGAACCTCAATTAAGAAAATGTTTCCATAAGATGGTACTGTAGTCAAGCCTATAAGGCATTTTCTTAATTAGAGATTGATGAAGGAGGGTCTAGCCCACTGTGGGTGGTGCCATCCCTGGGCAGACAGTCCTGAGTTCTACAAGAAAGTAAGCTGAACAAGTCAGTAAGCAGCACCTCTCCACGGCTTCTGCACACCTCTTGCCTCCAGGTTCCTGCCCTGTTTGGATTCCTACCCTGACTTCCTTTGATGATGAACAGTGATATGAAAGACAAAGCTAAATAAACCTTTTCCTCTACAAGTTGCTTTGGTCATGTGTTTCATCACAGAAATAGAAACCCTAATTAAGACATATGGGAATGGTGACTTCAAGGAAGAGCACTGAAACCAAACCAAAGATCTTGCTGTGTTGTTTTTTTTTTCTTTTCTTTTTGAGGAGGTGGCAGTTGTCGTTGTTGAAAGTAAACTTATCATACATCTTGACAAATTTGTAACAATCCAGGAACTACTTTCAGGGATGCAAGCCTGGAAATGAATCACTTGCTAGCTACTTATTTCAATATACTGATGTATAAGATAGCAATGCCCTTTTTGCTATTTATAGTGAGAAGAAAATGTCATTGTCATAGACTCCCCTGTATACTGGACAAAGATAGGACCAGAAATGGTTTAGTCACTAAGGCAATTTAGTAGATGACTTGCATAGCAGCCATTTAAAAGTCACATCATATGGCTATTAATTATTGAATCCACTAACTGGGACTTCTGGGGTCCCTCTCAATGCTTCACTCTGGCTTTTCCCTTTGTATTCCTTTCTAAGATGACCAGGCATGCCTTTGAAATATAGTCCTACCTTGATATCTTCAGGGCCCTCACAGATACCCAAATCAAAAGATGTTAAAATTCCTTACAGGAAGTGATCATGCATTTGGGTATAATATTCACACATTCCCATGCATGTTTCATATTAGTGTTATTTAGTATGACTGATATGATGTGAATCTATGTAAAGAGTTGTTATATTGTGCTCAGTAGAGATGCATTTTAAAATTATTTTATAGTTTGTATACAACATAGTGGGTTTTTTTATAATATATTATTTTATATTCATTTTGTTATTGGAGCTTGTTAATCTTTGCCCCTACTCCAGATATATTTTTTCATGAATACTTTTGTATGGTTGACTGAACTCACAGATGTGGAACCTGCAAACAGACACAGAGGATGACTGCATTCTTCGAGTGTGCTGGTCCAGGCAGTCTCTTTTGCTGATGATGTGATCTTAAAACTCATGCCTTAGAAAACAGCCTTAATTTCTTTTATCCCCTGCTTTTTGTGGGAGAGTGCACAGCATGTAATAACCAAAGGATCTGTGGCAGTTCCAGTGAGCAAAGGTGGTCTGTGTTAAGATGACTTAGGTTAAAGCAGAGGAAAACATTAGATTGGAATGTCATTTGAAGACTGAACTATCAAGATTTGCTGACTGAGTGTGGGAACTATTTTGGTGCATGAAGGGATCTCAGGATGGTATAGTAGACACTGATAGCGTTCACCAGGTTGGTCCACAGTTCCCAGCTGGTGCCATTGCTGCTTTCTTGTAGTTTTCATTGCCTCTTTCTCTGGAAGGTTGATGTGAGTCAATGGATCCCATAGACATGTTCTCAGGGAAGGAGGAGTCTGCCACTGATGACTCATTGATATTAGCTTAGCAGACCCCTTGCCTTGCAGTGGGACAACACTGAGTGGGTCACATGCCAGAGCTCTGTGCAGCAGCTGGCTGGGGCCAAGTCACAGCTACTTTAATATCTTTGCCACACTGTTTGTCCTGTTCTGTCCTGCCCTTATGACAAGCTTGAGGGGCTTGTCATAAGCCACTACTTGGACAGGACTCCCCATCAAAGGCCATGCTTTGAAGAAGCCCAGCTTAAGACAGATTATGTTTTTGACTTTGTGTAACTATATAAATAGCCATGATGTTTACTAAGATCAGTTTGAGGGAAGAACCTATGGGAAATTCCTATTTTATTTGTTAAATTTATGATGATGGAGATAGCAAGTAGGCAGCTGAATACCAGAGTATAGAAACCAAAGGAGAGATCTTGAGAATCAAGTGAAAGTACGTTACTCAGACTATAGAACTAAGACACACATCTAAACAGTGATGTTCATTCTTGGCTTGAAGTCTAAACAGGAACAATTTAGACCAAGGGATAGAAGCCACAGTGTTCTTGGCATGGAAACAACAGGTGTGAGATCTGCGTCATTTCTTATTGATGTTAGAGGAGGAACATTCGGGAACCATTGATTCCAGATGCATAATTTAACCAGTGTCAGAGAGGGTAAATTTTTAAGTCAATGAATTAGAAGGCATTTAGTTGCTAAACTACATCTTCAACTCGATTCTTCCTGTTAGCTTTTAATTGAGGCAGATATGTATGTTAAAGAGTTTGTGATTTTAAGTCATAAAATAACACTGGGGAGTAGATAAATCATCCATAAAAATATGATTCAGAGTTGGGGCAAGTTGAGTTTTTAAGAGAAATAAATTATAATTTTGATTATAAAGTTTTAAAAGAGATTTTATAGCAGGAGAATTTTTTAAAAAGTGAAACTGAGAAAGAATTGTTTTTTTTTAAAAAAAATAAGTCAATACTTTGAAAGGGAAGAGTGGTGATGATGTAGAAAACAAATATTGATTGAGTTAGAAAGAGGGTTGAATGCAGAGAACAATAATCCAGGATATAACATATATGTGTGTAAACCTATAGCTAATAAAGTCAGCCAGTCAGCTCAAGAGTTAGCGCTATCCGACTCAGGTCTGACAGGATCAGGGAACACCATAACAGAGTACTTCACTCAGACCTCAGTGAATTGGCTGCTAGCATGGTCACTGTCTTACAACAGAGCCCAAGGACACATATTTCCTGTGGAGAAAAGAAGGCTTATGGCACAAGCAGAAGGTTTACGCTTTGTACACTATGACGTGAGAAGCCAACTCTTTACACGAAGTAGAACCGAAGTAGACAATTCCCCACTGAGAAGTCCTTGCAGAGCAAGGCTGTTGCCTTTGCAGACAGGACTGATGGAGAGAGATAACTGAGTGTTCTTGCTGCAAATATACGGTTAAGAACTTAGGTTATTTTTATGTCTGGTGCAACAGCAATTAATGACCTGAAGGAAAAAAAACAACACATGACTCAAAAGGCAGCTTAACTTAGTACATGTTGAAAAGAAATGAGTCAAACTTCTCTCAGGCTAAAAAAATAAAACTTGAGAGTCAAGAAAATCCCCGTAGGAGCCACTTGGTGTTCTGATCTGTTGGTTGGTGTAATGCTATTAAACAAAGATAGAAGAAATGATGCTAGTTCTGTTTGCTCAGGCTACGTGAGCTTGTGTGGTAATGTAATTCCTACACCATTTTCTTTCTTTTCCTCTCTCTTCCCTTCCTTCTTCCCTCCTCCCTTTCTTCCTTCCCTCTTTCCCTTCCCTCCCATATTCCATTTTGAATATTTTTCCTTTGATACAAAGTCTTAATTGTGTAATTCAAACTGGCCCTGGAATCATGATTCTCCTGTCTCCACCTCCCTAGTGCTGGGATTATAAGTTTACATCATCATATTGGGCCCAAGATGCTTAGTTTCTTCCTTTGTGAAATAAGCAAGGGCTGTTTTATTTTTTAAAAGCATTTTCTAAGTCTAAAATTGTTGGTATCCAGAATCATTTCACTTAAGTAATGTTGTCTGCCTCAAAATATATGTATGACTTGAGAAACCAAGAGGTTGGTGATATGTGAAGGAAAACA
>PVIU01018873.1:0-37917 GCA_004026605.1 Ondatra zibethicus
CATCCATCCATCCATCCATCCATCCATCCATCCATCCATCCATCCATCCATCCACTCCTCTCTTGAATGGCTGCAGTGTACCAGGCCCTGTAGCAAACTCAGGAGTACATTGGCAAGCAGGGAGACACACTGTCATCCCATAAGCTGGGGAGGGGTTGGGGTCTCCAGAGGAGACAGACTCAGCTTTTACAGTTATTATTTTTTTCTTTATCAGTTATTATTTTTAATTTAGTCTCTGGCAATTTTACACATTTATACAATACATTCTGGTGCTGCTGTAACTCAGGGGGTTGGGTGCTAACCTACCACACAAAGGACCTATCTTTGGGTCTGCAGCACCCCCTAAGCTATGGCAGTGTCACAGTTGTTGCAGCAGGAGAGAATCATGAGCTCCACATCCTCCCAGCCTCATTCAGCTCCTGACCATCTGGACCACAGGAGATCTTGCCTCAGATCGACTTTCTCAACAGAAAATTTAGATCTCTGTTGGTTGTGGTAGTACACACCAGAAAGAAACACTGAAGAGTCAGAGATTGGAGGGCCATGAGATCAAGGCTAGCCTAGGCTGTATCTCTTGGCAATGGTCATGCCACCCCAAACATGTGGAATCTTGTTTGAGTCTGTTCTCAGCTGCCATTTCTGTCTTGAAGTGTAGCTAGAACCAGGGTTTTACCATGTGCTGTTTTAAAGGTGAAGTAGAGCAAAATCAATACTTTCAATAATAATGTTTTAACTGTAAGAGTGTTGTAGAGGGGCTGGAGGGATGGCTCAGAGGTTAAGAGCACTGGCTGCTCTTTCAGGGGACATGAGTTCAATTTCCTGCAACCACATAGTGGCTCACAACTATCAGTAATGAGACCTGGTGTCTTCTTCTGGCCTGCACTGCAGACATACATGGAGGAAGAACACTGTATATATAATAAGTAAATCTTTTTTTTTTCCGAGTGTTATAGAATAGGTGTTAGTTTAAGTAAGACTCAGAAACAAGCCCCCCTCCCTTGGTGGAGAGGTGCTGGAGGCAGGGTCTTACCATGATATTTCCACATTTGCTCATGGCTTCTTGAGTTTTCTGCCTGGCAAAGGTGCATATCTCACTCACCCCCAAGGTCTTGCTATGTAGCCAGGTTGACATTGAACTTGCTACACTTCTCTTGCCTCAGTCTCCTGAGTGCTGGATGACCACATCTAGCTCATAGCGTCTTTAAGAGTGTCACTTACCAATACTCTTGTCCATTCAACAAGCAATCGTGGGCCAGGGGTGACTGACAAGGCCCAGAACTGGATGTAAGTGGGGACAACAGAATTGGACACACATTGAGTTCCCCAGGGTCACTCTGTCCCAGAGAACAGACAGATGTGTGACCTGAACCTATAGGACAAAACTTGGCAAGAGCAGAGAAATTAAGAAACAGGAAATTGCTGCTGGCTTATGGGATTGTGGGCTTCTTCCCGGGGACAGGTGACATTCCAGCAGGACCCGGAAGAAAGGGTGGGATTCTGCTGCTGGGGAAGGGGAGGAGCAATAGTTGTAGGTGTCACCGAGCCAGGTAAAGCACCCTGGGGAATCCTGAAGTGTTGCATGGGTGCCCTAACTAGCAGGGCAGAAGGGGTGAGAAATCCGGCTGTGGCCAGGCAGGGGCTTTGTCCATCAGACAAGGGGCTGCAGTGTTATTTGGTGCACACTGGGGGTGGGGCAGAGAGGGTTTCCTAGTTGAAGAACTGTAAGATCAGGGTGAAGTTAAGAGAGCACGAGGCCGGAGAGAGTTCTCTGTGGTGAAAAGCACCAGCTGCTCTTCCGGAGGACCTGAGTTCGGTTCCCAGCGCTCATTTTGGGCGCTCATAATCACTGGTAACTCCAGCTTCAGGAGAGCCAACCCGCATTTCTGACCTCCTCAGCCGCCGCACACGTGATGCTCATATGCACATGCAGAGAAACACTCGTACACTCAAATACAAATATATAAATCTCTCTCTCTCTTTTTTTTTAAAGACAGCATGGTCTGGAGAGATTTCTCAGTGGCTAAGAGCAGTGGCTGCTCTTCCAGGACTCAGGTTCAATTCCCAGCACCCACATAGCAGCTCCCAACTGTCTGCAACTCCAGTTCCAGGGGACCTGACACCCTCCCATAGACATATATGCAGGCAAAACACCAATGCACATAAAATAAATAAATCTTTGAAAAACATAAGAAAGAGACAGTCATAGAATAGTGTTACATGAAGGCCGGCTTGTTGGGGTTCCTGTCCCGCCCAGTCCCCCAGCCGTTTAGTCCCAGAGAAAATCACACAGAGAGTCTGCATTGGGTTATAAACTGATTGGCCCATTAGCTCAGGCTTCGTATTAGCTCTTTTAACTTATATGGCCCATTATTCTTATCTTTGTTAGCCACATGGCTCGGTACCTTTTTCAGCGGGGCAGGTCACGTCCTGCTTCTTCGGTGGTCCAAAGGAGCTTCCTGCTTCCCAGAATTCTCCTGTTCTCACCTCTACTTCCTGTCTGGTTTTCCCGCCTATACTCCCTGCCTGGCCAATCAGCGTTTATTTAAAACATGATTGACAATTCTCCCGCACCAGAATAGTGTTCACACTAAGTTGGTGTAGGGGATGAAAAATGAAAAGGGTCAGCTAAGCAGTTATTACATTCAGCTTCTAATATAGCCTGGGCAGCAGCACTGGAACAGGGGGGATTGAGAAAAACGGAGCAGAGTCAAATGGTATCCTTTAAGGACCTCTGATCTGGGCAACCATGGACCAGGAAGGGAAAGATGGAAAGGAAGGGGTGACAGTCTTGCCAGGATCTTGGATCAGGTGACATATGTGGAGAAATTGTGAGGGAAAAGAAAAATTATAGGCACGTCCAGGCATATGGAATATCTCCTTTCTCTTTGAAAAACTTTAAACCTTTTATAAATTTCAAGCTCATTTCCTTTTTATTTATTTATTTATTATTTGATGTGTGTGAGTGTATTTTCTGCTTGCATGTCCATGTGCCATGTGTGTGCAGCACTGGTGGAATTAGAAGAAGGAGTTAGGTCACAGAGAACTGGTGTGATCCAACTGTTACAGGCAGTGGTGAGCTGCCAAGTGGGTGCTGGGAACCCAACCCTGGTTCTCTGGAAGTGCTCTTAACCACGGAGCCATCTCTCCAGCCCCAAGTACTTAACTTCTTGATGTTGGAAAAGGAAAGGTCACTATAATGAGAAGCCATGAGGATGGAGTGTTTGACCACGCCTTGGTGCTTCCAACTGGCCTGTCACTCTCTGGCCCTCCCCGGAGGCCGGGGGAGGGGGTGCTGGGCTGTTGGCTCTGACTGGATCCTGATTCCAGGCACAGCCTGCCTGAGTGGGTGGACACCTGCTTCAGCCCTGACGAAGCCACGTGGGGTCCACGTTCTTCCTGTTCCCTGGGACTCATCGAGGTCTTTTCCTGTTGCAGCTACCGGCTATGTGACCCTTCGGAAGAGCCGTTATACGGAAAGCTACCCCTCTTTGGACAGTATTTTTCTCTGGAAAATCCGGGGACAATCAAAGTGGGAGACCCCGTGTACCTTCTGAGCCAGTAATGGGAACTGCACGTTCTGGAACAACAGATGTCTCTCAGAAACATTTTTGAAGCTGACATCGCTTGAAATGGTTCTTCGGCCTTTTCTTTGGGTCTGTGATTTCCAAGTTTTCCTCTTTCAGATTTCCTCTGTCTCAGTCTCGTTTCCTGGGTCCAGCACACAAAGCAGAGAAAGGCAGTTCTGCAGACTTAGCAGGGCGCCGTCAAGTTTCTTGAAGGATGAAGGGATTATCAAAATGCTCTGTTTATAATTATGGAGTAATTTTTCTACTTCTGCATTCTCTTGCCAAGGCAGCAGATGTCCGTCATCTCCCTACCCTTCTTTTGGGAAAGGAAAGAAAACAGGAGGAAGACTGTAAGCCAGAAGAATGTTCCAGAATGTTTTGCTACCCCTGAACATCATGCATACAATTGAAATTAAATACTTTCCCAAGTAAGGTTGGAATGACGACGTTTTCTGTTCTCCTCAAGGCCGGGGCTAGCTTTGGAAAGGGCGTAATAAAGACTGAGTACTGGAGATATTAATTTTTCCATAGATCCTCCTGAGTCTGCTGCCGTTGCTCCCTAGACAGTGTCTGTGATGACCCGATAGATCCCTTAATTCAAGGAACACCTCTAAGATGTCAGGGTACAAAACCAGCTCACTAGAGCATTTGGTCTGGTTCCCAGCTTTGTGAAAAGCAAGGTGATTCCCTGCCCTTGAAGCAGGACATGGCCTACCAAGGATTCAAGATCTTTCCTAGCACGTGGGGGGCGGTGACATCAGAGAGGGAGAAATGTCTCCCTGGGTGTCTAAGATGAGATTTGATCTTGCCTGGGGAAATGATGGCTCTTAATATTAACAAAATGAAATGGTCCCAAGAAGACGTGGCGCCATCTAGTGGTGGTAAATGGCAGTTCAGCCCGCTTTAAGTTAGAAAAGTCAATCTTGTGCCTGAGTCTAGTTTTCTGTAGTAGAAACAATTCTGTCTGAAGGAAGAGGAGGAATCCCTAGGTTCCCTGTGTTTCTCTCCTTCAGGAAGGTGACTTTCTTTTGTTTGTTTGCTTTTAATTTAGTTTTATTTTTAAGTCTATATAAATATATATTAGTACATTAAATGTATGTGTGTGTGTGTGTGTGTGTGTGTGTACGTGCACAAGTACCATGATACACAAGTGGAGGTCAGAGGACAGCTTGAAGTCAGTTCCCTCATTCTAGTATGTGAGACCCTGGGATTCAACTCAGGTGGTCAGGCTTGGCAGCCATCGTCACCTCAGGACACTGCCCCGGCCCTAGACCCACATCCCTAACCCCTTGTGAAGATGGCATCCATTTCCCTGTGGCTCATCACTCCAGGTGAACCTCCTCATTATCTCTGGACCAAACCTTGTGTGAGGCAGCTAGAGATAGCGCTGCAGAACGGCCGCCACATGGAAGAGGGTACCCGGACACCCTTCTCACTTAACACTCGCCTTCTTCTCCAGTTGGATGAAGGGTTCTGCTTGAAGACAGAGAACCCAGTGACCTCAGGAAGCTCCGGGCAGCTCTCAAGCCCACTGTCAGTAAGTTTTAAAGGCCATTCACATATGTTTATTTTATAATTAATGAGAGGGTTAGTACTAAAGGCCAAGCTGATGTCTCATTTATTTTGGATACTGATCATATTCACTTGAAATATAGGACCAGAACCATCACCACCTTTCAGAAAGAGCTCCTAAGAGCCAGTGATGGACATGTCAGGTCAGGTCTAAAGATCTGCCCTTTGTGGGTGTTCTATGCAAGGCAACTTCATGGGGCAACCATGGCAAAGAGTGAAACCCAGGGCTGCCGAGCCACAATGGGACTGTGGAATGACTCTGGTGGGCAATCTTGAAGACTGTCTTGGCATTCCCCAGAAGGAAGTAGAAACTTGCCAGCAGGAAATAAAGTAGCCACTTAGGCACACAAGAACAGAAAGAAAGCAGGACGGAGCTGGATATAGTGGCATGAACCTACCATCCTGGCCCTGGAAGGACTGAGCTAAGGCTTGTCAACAGATTATACGTTGATTGGGCTATACACAGTGAGTCTGAGGCCTGTCCTCATTTTGTTTATACTATTGTGATAAAATGCCATGTCCAAAAGCAGCTTGGAGGAGAAAAGGGTTAGCTCACTGTTCCAGGTTGCAGTCCAGCATGTGGAGAGGTGAAGGTTGCAGGTACTTGAGGGAGCAGGTTGGCACCCAAAATCAAGAGCAGGGAAAGAAATGCATGCACACATACTTCCTTGCTGGATTGTGTTCAGCTTGATCTTTTTCACTCTTGTGCAGTTCAGGGTTCGCCCTGCCTAGGGAATGGTGCCGCCCAAAGTGGGCTGGGTCTTCCTATATCAGTTAAGACAATCTCCCATAGATATGTCTACAGGCAAAGCCAATATGCCTCATTGAGAGCCCCTCTTCCCAGATGGTTTTAGGTTGTGTCAAGTTCACAAAACTAAACATCACATACCCAGTCTGAGTCACTTGAAGAGCCCCCGACCTTCATTTTCATTTGTGTATGTTTGTGTGTGAAAGTGCCAGAATTCGGTCAATGTCTTCCTATATACCCCTCCAGGGTTAATCTGAGGCTCACCATTTTTAATTTGCTAACAGGACAGTGAGTCCCTGAGATCACCTGTGTCCTTTTCCTCTCCTCCCTGACTGGAGTTACAGAGGCACCTGGCTTCTCAACGTGATGTAAACATCTGAGCTTAGGCCCTTGTATCCCCTACCCCAAACCCAAGGGTTCCTGCTGAATGCATACCACTTTCTCACCATCACCAGATCAACAGGTCCGAAGCTGGACCATTCCAAGTCAGGGACCACTTGGATTTGAGCTCCTTGAAAGGGGCAGAGTGGCTCTCATCTGTGACCTTGACAGGACGTTTAACTGGAGGGTTGTTGGTTGCACAGCCCTGTGCTGCATTTTCCAGAGTGGAAGCCTGAGTTTGTGGCGGGGGCGGGGAGGGGGTGTGGACTCTTAAAAAAGAACGCTGTGGAACAGTAAGTTTGAGAAGACCAGCATGCCTCAGTCTTCTTCCGAGACAGAACAGCCCACCTGAAGGCTTTGGAAAGGCCTGTGTAAGCATGTGCTTGCGTTTTGTTTGCCCTTTGAGAAATGTCATTCTGGTATCTAGGGAAACTTGAGGCGGAGCTTAGGAGTCCCATTCAACAGGAGTGGTGCCTTCGTGGGAAGCCTGGAGGAGATAAAGGGACCCCACTGCTAGACCCTCTGCAGCCCTTGCCTCATGACAACACCCGGTGGTGGAAGAGCCCAAGGATGCCGCGTGCTCTCTCTCCATCTGAAAACTTCATCTTGATACTGCAGGCCTTTAACTCATCTATCTATCTGTCGTCTGTCTGTCTGTCTCTGTGTCTTGCTGTCTTTCTGTCTATAAGCATATGTTTTGAAACAGGGTCTAGCAACATATCTCAGGATGATCTTAAACTCATCAGGCTCCTGCTGGAGACTCAGCAGGATGGGGCGGAGGGATGTCCACTGCCACACCCTGCTCTGTATGCATTTTGAACTGCGCTCTTGTTTGCTAGGAGATGCAGTTTACTTCTGTTGCTTTCTTAGACAGGGTCCAGTGAATTGTTGGTTTTTGAAGTGGACTCTCATGTAGCCAAGACTGGCTTCAAGCTTGCTACACAGCCAAGGGTGACTGAACTTCTGACCCTCTGGCACCACCTCCTGAGGGCTGGGATTGCAGGCGTGCGGCCCTACACCTAGCTGTATGCAGTGTTGGGGATCACAGCCAGGGTTTCGTGCATGCTTCGCAAGCCCTCTACCGACCACACTACATTCACCAGCCCCGTGTTATGATAACATTGTAAATTACTTAATTTCAAACAAGAGGGGAAAAAAAATCTCTCAGTACCACCAAGTTCTTGGAATCTATCTAATAAAAAATGTGCCTGTTGTCCTCCCATCCCCCATCTGACCAGACCCTCCGAAGACGTGAGGCCACAGCTTGGCTACAACCCAGACACAAGTCTGGCCACACCAGTGGAGCTATCAGCTCCCACACTGTTCCAGCTTAGAGACAAGAGTTACCCTTGATCACAGTGCTAGTCTTCTTGGACAGCCTGTGGGTCCTGTTTCCCATCCACCTTCTCCTGAGGCCATTTTGGATGGGAGGGTCAATTTGGCTATTGACCAATCTAAAGCATTTGCCCTTGGTGGTCCTCAGCCATGTGTCTTTACCTTCACAGATCCTTCTACACTGGAACTCACGATCTCCCATTCTTCCCCCACGTTCTCTTCTCTTTTGCTCTCTGTGCATCCCTGACCTGGGTCCTCAATAGTCCATCCCCATTGAGCCTAATGGGTTCCGGGTCAAGCCTACCTTCTCTCACCCTCTTTAGGATTTTTCTGAGAGTCCTGTATATAAAGTATTGTCATAATTATCCCTGATTAATATTTTTGCACCTAATAAAGTCTCGGGGCCTGGGCTGGGGAGGCTCACCTTCCAGATGGCTTCTCCAGCAATTAAAGTGACTTGTTAGCTGGAGGCCCGGGATGGCTGAGGACAGCTGGAGAGCTGTCCTTTGCAAGCAGCTCTGGTTAACATCAACCAGGAAAGCTCTCTGTAAACACATGAATAATTGATTGTGCCGCGCTCACATAGCTACTGCAGATCTGAGCCCGGATGACTCATTTGCGAGCCATCCCTGTCGTCTGGATGCCATAACATTAGAGGAATGATGACGGTTTCTTGGAGGTTCTTCTGTGGCCGGCATAGCCAAGACGAAGACTGTAATGGTTTGTTATGATGACCTTTGCTATTCCATTAGGCTCAATTGCTTTAAAAAATGATGTGCGCGTACTTTAGGAACATTTTTACCCTTTACGTTGACCTGACATCATAGTTTATATTAGTAAATGTATTAATGACAGAGGAGTGTTTTCATGTCCCAAGGACAAGTTTTAACAACCATAATCTGCCCTCAGTCATCATAAATATAAATGTATTGGTCAAACAGACCTCGTTAATGTGGCCAAGATAAATGCAAGCCTATATTTTAAGGCGGTGGAAGCCCTAGAGAATACGCGGAGCTTTCTGTGGGCTTGCGAGATTCTGTATATGTGTTATCTGCAGGCTGAGAAAATTAACATGTTCCCCGCCTCTGGTTCTGTATCAGACAGATATAAATGTCTTAAGGATGTCGAGTGAGATTGTTCACATAGTTTCTGGACACCGTTAATGCCTGGTGGGGTGAATCTCAGTTCTTCAGGCCTGTCTTCTCACTCCGCTCACAGGGCTTTTAGAGGAAAAGGAGAGACCCAAGGTCCTGGCAGTGTGCTGCTCACCTGACGTGTCTCTGAGTTATAGCGTGTCCCAGCCTTCTCATGATATTAGCCTCCTTCCTCTCCAGGGTCGTCTTTACTGTGAGGCAGGGCCTTCTCCTGGGGATGTGTGCCTCACACTGGTTGGTAAGCCACATGTCAGCAGATAGTGTTCTGGGCGTCATCTGCAGGCAGAGTGGAAGAGACAACTCTTTGTCTCTCCGTTACACCACACTCTTGAGCACTGGACTTTATTAGCAGTGTCTGTGTTCAGAGCTTCTTAGGTAGAAAGTAAACAGATTTTTAATGGTATTTTGTTTTGAACAGTGAAAGAACACTCAGAGCAAGACTGTCTCAGGGCCTCTCATAGAGAAGACAGTTTTTAGGGTGAGTCTGTCTCGCCTTGATATGATCAACTCGGTGCCATCATTAACGTCTCTGGGTTGCGGTCATCTAACAATGAATGACAGATGGCCTCTTCAGCGAGAGACCTTGGCTCTTGAATCGCCCCAACTGAATCTGCTTTTACTTTTTTTTTTTTTTTAACAGCACCAAACACTGGGCTGTAGGATTTGATCTTGCCTGGATAAGTTTTCTGGGACAAGGGCCTAGATTCTTTTCTAAACTTGTGCTAAAATAATCTCTTTTAACCATTTGATGGCTTAGAAATTGAGGCATACACAGTGTTTTCACGGCAGAGTTTTTCACAACACAGGAGAGATAGAGACAACGCAAGAGTCCTCGGACAGATGGACAAGCAAGCAGAGGCACTCAGTGACAGGTTTTCGGCCTTAAAATTTAGCAACGCCCTGGCATGTATTCCACACAGATGAAGTGGAAGCAGGTCACACAGCATAAATACCACACAGTTCCACTTGTGCGGGAGTCTAGTAGTCAAATTAAAAGATGCCGAGAGAAGGGAAGCATTGAGGGTGGGGAGAGCAGGGGGTGGTGACTGGCGTGCTGCTGTCTGATGGGTTTGGGGCTTCAGTCTTGCAGGTTGAAAGGAGATCCAGTGCATCATTATACAGCAATGAGGCACGGTTCCCTCCGCAAGCTTGATGCTCTGTACACTCTGCTAAGATTTAAACATGCTATGAAGAGGAGAGGAGGAGGAGGAGGAGGTGATGAAGGTGGGGAGAAGGGGGGGGAGAGAGGGGGGAGAGGAAGCTTGCACTTTAAGGCTCCCCAGGAAAGCCACTGTAGGTGCCAGCCTTGAGAAAAACCCCACCCTCTCCGAACCCATGAAGGAGTCTTCTCCCAGAGACTAAAGCCATGAAGTTGAGACATTAGACACCTCCATTGAGAGTGAGGTAATTACCCAAAGTCCTCCAGCTCTTTCGTCTGAACTGTGGTTCATAAGGACATGAGGCTCTTTGGCATTGATGTCGGTAGGGTTTACATTCAGTTCTAGGGTGTCATAGTTTTCTCTTTTTTTTGGCATTTTATTGTTGGGCCACATTTATGATATCACTTGACTTTCTTGTTCAACCCTGGTAGGTTGTGCTGGTCAATGCGGATGGAGATAATTTGAGATGGGAGACAGAGGAGGGAGGACAGATCTCCATGACAGGAGGGCCTTTGGGCCACGCTGTGCAGTACCAATCCATCTGAGGGCCTCGCAGGGCGGGAGCTATATGCGAGACGGGATTAGGACCAATTTCCCTCTGAGGATGTCTCCTGTGTGCAGTTAATTATATGCACCACGGAGTCAAAGAATACAAAACTGAGCATTTTTTAGAAACTTTTATTTTGTTCGTGATTGTTACATGTATTTGTGTGTGAGGGTGCCTATGTCGGAGGTCAGAGGACAAATTTGTGGAGTTGTTTCTCTCCTTGTGCATTTACATAGGTCTGAACACGGAGCTTTGGTAGCGAGGCTCACACGTTTACATAGGTCTGAGGACGGAACTGCTTGCACAGTATGTTAGCTTGCATCTCCATTGCTGTAATAGAATACTTGGATGAAAAGCAGCTCGGAGAGGAAAGGATTTGCTTGGCTTACAGGTTACTGTCCATCATCAAGGAAAGCCAATGTGGGAACCTGGAGGCAGGACCTGAAGCAGAAACCTTGGAGGAACACTGCCAACAGTCAGAGGGAGCGACCCCATGGCTTGCTCAGCCTTCTTTCTTATACAGTACAGGACCACCTGCCTGGGGCTGGTACCACCCACAGTGGGCTGCCCCCCCACATTAACCATCAGTTAAGAAAACACTGTACAGACTGCCTACAGACCAGTTTGAAGGAGGCAGTTCTTCAGGTGAGGTTCTCTCTTCTGGATAACTCTAATGTGTCAAATTGGCAACAAGCCAACAAAAAAACGGACACAAAATTGCAAGCTCCTTTACCCACTGAGCCATCTCACCAGCCACGGACACAAAATTGCAAGCTCCTTTACCCACTGAGCCATCTCACCAGCCCCTAAGGTTGAAGGATTTGGAGCAGAGGCGGTACCTGGCTACCTGTCTTCAAACAGTTTCAGTATTATCACCATATTTACCCGACTGTACCTGAGTGGAGAGCCATGGTTTAATCTTGGTCCCTCCTGGCGGTCTTACATTCTGTAATTCGTGGAAAGCAATTGGTAAAGTTGGGAGGGGCTGGCTGAGTCAGCTCTTTCTCCTCCCTGTTCCTTCCGGGCTCTGCTCACCTAGAAGGTAACTGAGGGCTCCGGTCATCTCGGCTAAGAGGACCCTATCCCAGCTGGGTTGCCTGAGGCTGGCGGTATGAAATTCACACTGGGATTGGATATCAGAAATTCTGTTGTGTGCAGGCTTCTAAACCACATCTTTAGCCTCTAGCTTTATCATGTGACGTTCTTTCCTCAGCCCCCTTCCTTCCCCCCTTTCTCTCTTCCTCCTTCCCTCTTTCTTTTCTTCCTTTGCTCCTTCCCTTTTTACAGTGGTGGGGATTGAGCTACGTAAGTGGTGTCGCTGAGCTGCACCCCCGCCCCATGCCCGGCCTTTATTAGTGAGAAGCAGGTAGTTTTATCTCAATGAAACAAAAGTGATAACAGCAAACAAAGTGTGAGCTCTCAGCCACCCGCTCCAGCTGCTATGCCTGCCACTTGTTGTCACAAGTCTGCCCACTATGATGGGTTCTCGTCCCTCTGGAACTGGAAGCCCAAATAAATTCTTCTTTCTATAAGTTGTATTGGTCATGGCGTTTCATCATAGCAATGGAAAATTAACATAAACAAATAAATTAACGTATATAAATAAATACAATCCTATTTTAAAAATTATACTTAACATCATCGTGTGTGTATACAACATATGTGTGTGGCCTCGTGTCACAGCTTGAGCGTGAACACAATGCTCTCCTTCCTCTCTCAAAGTGAGGTCGCCCCCACCCCCACCCCAGTCCAATGCATTCCACTTGTATCTTGTGTTTGTAGGGGGACCTGAAGTCTGAGGAGTGACATTTTAGGGACCGATGGAGGAAGGATGCAGGTCTCTGAGATGCTGCTAAGAGTCCCTCTGGCTTCCTGATGCCTGCCTGTGGTGGCAGATTTGAGAAGGGTTCAGTAACCTGCCCACGTTATATATGAGAGGCCAGAATCAGAACTTAAGGCTTTGGCTTCTGGAAACACATGCTACCCCCTCAAAGAGGGGAAGTGTTGTCAACTGAAAACAAGCCCCCTCCCATTCTCATTTTTAAATGTTTGCTTGCAATTTAATGATAGACACCAGAGCTTGGTGTTCCTAAGTGTCATGTGTGTTTGGATCACCCGGAACTCTTGTTTAAAGTGTATGTGACTCTAAGTTGTTCCCAGCTGGTGGGTCTGCAGTGGGTCTTAGGAATCTCCGGACCCCAAACTTGTTAAACTCTCACCCCTTTTCTGTACACCAAGTTCCAACCCTCATCTGCTCAACTGACATAAATGTCAACATCCTCCATAAAAAAGAAACTAGCCAGAGTGATACATTCTTGCTCTCTGTGAAAACAACGGCGCCCACTAGCATGCATCATGGCTCAGGAGGGGTGTGACGAGTTCACGGGGATTCAAACACCTCCCATACGCCCCCCCAGATGCCCCCAAACCCTATTATCTGTGCCTTCGCAGATGCGAAACAGGGTGAAACTCTAGAGGCCCCAGCCTCCCACAAAGTTTCCACCCAAAGTGAGGACACAAAGTGAGGACACAAAGACTGGGGGCACAAATTGTGTAACACATACTGTATGTGTGCACGTGTGTGTGCAGGAGAATAAATGGGACAGGGTGCTTTCACAAGAATGTTTGCTTAGGAGAATCAGTTGCTACCTTTTGGTGAGTCAGCGAACATTAGGTGGTTCAGAATCTGTCATGGACAGTTTCACAGGCAGGAGGGCCAGCAGGATAGCCTTGCCTCTTTGCTTCCTGTTGCTGTTTTGTTTTTTTATTTTCTTTTTCTTTTTCCTGTTGTCTTCTTTAAGGCAAAGCCAGGATCAGGAATGCTGCTGAAGGCTGGCACATTATTCCCTGCAAGGGAGGGAGGGAGAGCGTGCAGGGAGAGTCCTGGCTTCCCTCCCCCTGCCTCTGCCGCCACCATGCTTCACAGAAACTGGGAAAGATGAATTTCAGGCTTTATCCAGAGCTCTAAAACCTTAAATCTTTCTAGAAAATAACCCGTCTCTCAGGAATCTGAGGTCCTAGAGAATAATAAGCCTCCTCCCCAACCTCCCCCAACGCCTGGGCAGTGGACTGGCTGGCTGCGCTATTGACTGTGATTACTTAAGTCTGAATAATAGAAGGATGTAATCAATCTGCAGGTGTCTGCCCTGTTTGTGATGGGGCAAAACCGCACGGCAAGAAGTCCGTTGCAGCGTATACACAAAGCAGGGCTGCCTTTTCCTCCAACCAGGACATTGTGACCTTGGGCGGGTATCTTGGGGATCCATACCCAGGTCTCAATGTTTGCATGGTAGGGTGAGTCAAGCTTCCACCCCTCCCCCCTCCCTTTTCTACCCCCACTCCGCCCCTACTTCCACCTCCACTCCCACCCCCGCTCCTACCGGCTACCGGGAGAACTTTTGGAACACAGGAAACCTACAACTGTTCTAAGAGACACCCGCATGGCCGTGCCTTGTTTGGGCGTCTGGGTGAGTGGTCATGCTGCGCTTCAGTTTTATAACACAGAGGTGATGCACACAAGGATGAGAGCAATGTAGCTCACACGCTGAGTGCGGAACATGGTTAGAGTTCCCCGTGTTGTTGCTCATGTATCGTTTTTATGTGAATCATTTCCTGGGATACCTGCTTTTTGAAATGGGCTTTCGTGCAGCCCAGACTGGTCTTGAACTCACTATGTAGTTAACGATGACTTTCCACTCCTGATCCTCCTGAGGGCTGGGATTACAAGAATGTGCCACCAAGCCCCACTTATGTAGTGCTGAGGCTTGAACCCAGGGCTTTGTGCATGCTAAGTATACTAGTTTGTGTGTGTGTGTGTGTGTGTGTGTGTGTGTGTGTGTGTGTGTGTGTACTTGACCCAAACTAGAGTCATCTGGAAGGAGGGAACCTCAGCTGGGGAATTGTCTCCATCATATTGTCTGTGATCATGTCTGTAGGGGATTTTCTTGATTAATGATTGAATGTGGGAAGGTCCATCCCACTGAGCTGGTGCTACCACTGGGCAGATGGTCCTGCGCTGTATGTATAAGAAAGTGGGCTGAGCAAAACACAAGGCACAAGCCAGCAAGCAGTATCCTGCATGGCCTTTCAGTTCCTGCTTCCTCATTCCTGCCTTGAGCACATGATCTGATGTCCCTCAGTGATGGAGTGTGGCCTGGACGTGTAAACCAAATGAGCCCTTTCCTCTTCAGCTAGCTTTGGGCCACAGTATTTAGTACAGCAATGCAAAGTGAACGAGGATACCAGGCAAATCAACACAGCATTCTCCTCGGCACCAAATATGTCACTTTTTATAATTAAGAAGATAGACTATAGCCGGGTGATGGGGGAAGCTCTGTTAACCAATCACCTTTAAGAAGGGGAGCCTAGTTAAGGCTACCTGGAGCCCAGGAAGAAAACTGGGAGGGACCAGGTGCGAGCTCTCTCTGGGAGATTCCCGCCGGACACAGAGAAACTCGTTCTTCCCATTATGCTCGTTAATCCCAGCATTCTGGGAGACAGAGGCAGGTGGATCTCTGTGAGTTTGAGGCCAGCCTGGTCTACAAGAGCTAGTTTCAGGACAGACTCCAAAGCCACAGAGAAACCCTGTCTTGAAGAAAAAGAAGAAAAAGAAAAAGAGAAGAAGAAGAAGGAGGAGAAGGAGGAGGAGGAGGAGAGGGAGAGGAGGAGGAGAACAAATGGATGTACAACCTTATGGTATTTGTGTACTTAATTTTTAAAAATATTTTAAGTAAAATGTGTGGGTATGGGATGTGTGTGTGTGCACATGTGAAGTCACACACACCCGCATGCAGGTACATGCCATGGTGTGGGTGTAGAGGTCTGAGGCCAGTTTTTAGGAGTTGATTCTTTCCTACTGTGGTTCTGCAGTTCAAATAACATGCTATTCGACTTCCATGACAAACACTTTTACTGGCTAAGCCTAATCGGAGACTGCTTGTTCATTTCCCAGCTGCTCAGACCCAAATAATCACACAGATACTATATTAATTACAATGCTGTTTGGCCTATTAGCTCAGGCTTCTTATTAACTAACTCTTACATCTTAAATTAGACATTTTCTATTAATTTATGTATCACAAGGCTGTGGCCTACCAGTAAGGTTCCAGAATTGTGGCATCTTTCTGCTTCAGCAGCTACAATGTGTCTCTTTAACTACTCTGTGTCTATATCTCTGTCCGGATCCCCTCCCCCCTTTATTCTGCCTCCCATGAGGCCAAAGCAGCTTCTCTATTAACCAATGGTAATAAAACATATTCACAGCGTACAGAGGGGAATCCTACCTACGTCATAAACCATCTCACGGGCCCTAACATCCTTTTCTAAGTGACGATTCAGAATACCGGTGGCATTCCACACACTGTTCAGGGCCACAAAGCCCAGTTCCACAGTCACTTGAAACGTGGCTCATTCAAATTGAGATGTGCTGAAGATATAAATTATACAGCAGATTTCAAAGGCTTCATAGCAGCAAAGTGTAAAAGATCACTGTAATTATTTCTATTTCAATTATGTGTTGAAATGTCATAACTTGAATGTGTGGCACTTGAATAAGCTATTATAATTAATTTAATCTAGCCATTAGGGTTAATATTTATTCTTCCAATGTGGCAGTTACTCTTTCGGTTGCACCTTGGGTGCTATGAAAGAAGGCTTAGAGGACCCTTGAGCCTGTGTGACACACTTGTTGGTAAGGTCTGGCCACCTCATCTCACCTTGGCTTTGAGGATGGAATTACCCAGGCAATGAACACAGGGCTTCTCTGGTGTTGGTGGAGATCTTCTGGGACTAAATAATATTGGTTTACATGGCATTATGACTGCATTAAGTGTCTCTAATAGTAATTAAAAAAGCTGTAAAGATTCTTTCATTTATCATGTGTGTATTTATTGGTGGGCACATGCTTGTCATGGTATGCTCGTGAAGGTCAGAGGGCACCTTTTGGGAGTAGGTTCTATCCTTCTACCACACGGGCTCCAGGGATTGAATTTAGGTTTTAGTCGTTAGTCTTGGCAACAATCTCCCTTACCTGCTGAGATATCTCAATGGCCCCCTGTGAATTTTTTTAAGCCCTATCTTACCACCACAATTGACATATGCCCCATTGTGCTTCTGGCTTGTAATCCTTGTTTAAAGGGGTAGAGGGTATGGTTTCCTGCAAACACAGTGTCTCTAGAAATGGGGGAAATGGATACATGTTTGGCTGAAGGTGATGGGACAGGTTTGAACTTGTTCCTCTCCCTCATGAGAAATGCTAACACGTGTTTTCCGTTTCCCGTGGTGCATTGCTGGAGCCTCTCAGGCTCCAGGCTCCTCTTGGCACCTTCAGTTCTTCTTCTTGTTTCCCTGCACCTGCCCACGCGGCATTCTGCCCACAGCTGCGTTTCTCACTCGGACGGTCCTTTCCCGAAAGTCCTCGCAGTTTCTGTGGAGTTAAGGAGTCGGTGATCTTGGCAAATAAAACCAAGTCAAAGATGAGAGTCAGGCTTAAGGCGCTCAGCCCCCCTGGTACTGTAGAGTCAGGCAAGTTGGTCTTTTACCCTCTAGGTCTCTGGAATTCTGCTTCTTTAGGTAAGTCCCAGAAGACAAAACTGATGTGTGGGTGAGGGTGGGAGTGGGGCTGGGAAAGGGCTTCAGATCAGGAGCATACTTCACGATATAGGCTTTGGCTTATCTGAGTGTGTCCATTTGGAGGAGTGTTTTGAGTGTGTGAAGCTGTTTCTGGATGCACGTTACACATCAGCTAGAAGTTAAGCACCTTGCCTGTGAGCACATTTTGTGTGTGTGCGCGCGTGTGTGGAAAATCCTGGCGTTAATGAGATGAGAGAAATGGCCACAAGGGGGCGCTGTATCCCTTTCCTGTTCGCAAGAGGCCCGCCCCAGGGTTGCTTGGAGACGCAGACCCGCAGTCCTCAGAGCAGAGATTTGTGGGTGAGCAACCCACCTTGGACAAGCCTCCTGAGTAACTTGAGGCATCCACACACACAGAGACACAGACAGAGCCGACTTTTTCTTTTTAAGTCTTGATTCAGAGAGCCCACTGTGGAGGAACAGGAGCAAGGTGTTTGAGAAGCTCACTTGGTGGTCCACTGTAGGTTAGACACCTAAGGAATGTCACATTCTTAAGAGAAATTAAGATTCCTGCCTTGCTGTAAATAGGCACCCGTAAGGAGATGGGGCAGTTCTGGAATGACCAGGCCCTGCTGTTATCGACGGAAATCCTGTGTGGTGGTAAATATGGCCCTGGGAAGAGCCTGGAGAAGAGATTATGGGAGCAGAGAGGGGCTGAGAATGCAAATGTGGGAGGTTATTGGCTAGATAGCGGCCAGGAAACCAGAGACTGGGGGTGGGGTGAAGGGGAGCTGGGCTAAAGAGCACAAGAGGAAATGAGCGAGGAAGAATAAATAAATGAGATAAGCGGTTTCCTTAGCTTCCTCCCTTGCTGCCCTTCTGTTTTGCATCCAGGACTCTGGTCTTTCTGAGTCCTCTTCTAGGGACAATAGCCTGACTCTCAATAGTCTGACAGCTGGGAAGCAGGCCTGACTCCCACCTCTCCAACCTGTCCCCAACCTACCGATCCTACTGTGAGAGACTTCCATAGTATAGTCAGCCACCGGACATGCTTAGCTAAGCAGCCAGTGGGCAATGTCTCTCCAGGCTCAGGCCTGTGCCCCCACTCTCCAGGAACTAAAGCACTGGGCTGCTCTTTCCAAACATGCACACATGGCCAGGACCAAATATTGGGTCTCAGATGCTGGGGCTCAATAGAGTTTAATAGCAGCGGTAGGGACTAGGGATGTGACTCAGGGGTAGAACTAGGCATGATCAAGGCCCTGGGTTCCATGCCCAGCACCAAAACTACAGAATCAATGGACAACAAAAACCAGTGTTGCCAGGTGGAGAACTTCCCTGTCTTGGATGGAATAGGAAATGATGGAGCAGCCCCACGCTGATGTGCAAGCTGGGCCCAACTGCCTGCTGCAAAACATCCTGTGTTCCACCAGAAACATCCCAGACTCAGCTGGAAAACCTGTGGCTCTCTGAGGCAAATGAGGGGGACTGGAAGGTGGCCACGCTCCAACTCCACTCCCTAACTGTGTATCCTAATCTTTGTGGGTCCCCGTGGGCATCCGTAAAGCCGGTGAAGTGATCAAACCTCCCTGCAATGTTGCAGGAATCTAGCAGCCAAATATATGGGATGCACTCTACAGTGTGTAGAACACTTAAAGTTAGTCCTTTGTCAGGGTCCACTAGCCTACATATGGAGCCATGTATAGCAATGAGTTCCCACCCCAAACTGAAAGAACTCAAATTTGTAACTAGTTGGCTTTACTTTGGAGAATCATTGAGAATTGGTACTCTGATAAAGCCAGTGATCCTTAGCCACCAAGGGTCCAATGCTACAGGCTCACCCAAGATGGGAATGAGGGCACCAGAAAACCAAGCCACCCAATGCTGGGCACCTATCCTTGAATTGTGACTCTGGGACTCTGATCTGAGAACTCTTTATTCCTCCTGTGGGACATTTTTGTGCTTCTCAGCCTTGTGTCCCCAGGAGTCATGGGGTCACACACCAGACTCACTTCTTCAGTCAGCTCCCAGAGCGATTGTGTCTATAGATTGCTTGTTTCAAGTATGGCAGCGAGTACTCTGTCTCCCGGGGCTGCCTCTTAACAGTACAGCTCAGCTGGGGGGAAGCCGAGAGGTGTACACTGTTCACTGTTCGTCTGCCTTCTGATTGGTCTCCGTAAGGACAGTGCCATGTTGGCAGGGCTTTGGTTACATTTTCATTGGTCACCAACCGTGCTCCAGCACTGTGGTAGCTACAGACAAACCAAACACAGACAAATGGACCTTATGAGAGCTCAAGGGCAGGGTTAAGCAGCGAAATGTAGCACAGAGCACCGGGAAGATGTTTCAGCTGAGTCCCAGATAGAACCATCTCAGCCTGGCGGACGTACAGTGCTGCTGGGGTCGGAAGCGGAGAAGAGTGTTCCAAACAAAGCAAACAGCCTGGATGTGTGTCCTTGACAGAAAGGGTCAGTGGGCCATGTAGAGTCCACGTAGACCCAACTCAATCCCACTCCCTCACCTCAACACCTTCTTCCTCTGGAATTCTGTAGAAAACGTCTTGACTGGACATCCAGACGTGGCGAGATCATGTCTCATGATGAGGCCATCCCAGCGTGCACTCTTTGTACGTTTGTAAACCCCGCCTCCCCATCCAAAAAGAGAAATGTTAAGAAAATACACACTCTGAATTTATTATAGTTGCTGTGACTCAGACAGGCTGAAGGCTAGAATCTAATAGAGTTTTCCTAAGATTCCTTGGGGATTTGAAGGATTCTTTTCCCACCAGCCATAGAAGGAGGATTATGAAAACACATTTCCTCTGGACAGGAGAAATCTCCTGAATCCTAAGTGCTGGTGATTTCTGCAGTGGAGGCTCCGCCACAGATTCCCCCATCCCCCACACCTGCCTCCCTTTTTATCCCCTTTCCTGTTTCTTCCTCTCGTGAAGCACTGGCCAAGTGGACAAAGAGTTGGTTGTCACTTGGGATCTTGACCTTGTTGCTTTACCAAGACGCTGCCCCCTTTTATTTTTTTAATAAAATTTTTTTATTTTTTGAGAATTTCATACATGAGATCTGCACCATTTTCACCCACTACTCTCCTCTTCCAACATCTCTTGCTTCCCCCCTCCCTCTCAAATCCATGACTTCTTCTTTTATTGTTATTACATATATGTGCACACATATATGTACACACACACACACATATATATATACTACTGAGTCTATTTTATGGTGCTCATATGTACATATACTTAGAGCTGACCACTTGGCTTGGATACTAGATGAAGGGTTCCTGGTAACCAATGTCTGTTTCCTCTTTAGACTCAGCTTCTTCAAATGTGGAAGGAGAGACTAACACAGCTTCCTCGTGGCTTTAACATCCCTGGTTCTCATGGACGAAACTCAGCCAAGAAGCAAAGGAGATGGGTTTCCTATGAGAAGCCAGGGTTGGTTGAAAATCTCAGAATGAAGTTGGAACAAAGCCTTTCTGCTCTTCAGATAACTTAGGCAGACCCCAAGCAGAGACCAGCAGAGGATCTTCCATTTGTCTCCTGCCTAGCCCTTCTTCCAGAATGGTCCCACCTTACCCACATTCTATTCCTTTCCATAAGCTCTTAGAACTCCAGGGTCCTCCCTAGTTTCCCAGCCGAGTCTGCTGTTCCCTCCAAGGATTTCTATGAATGTCCAGACCAAGTATTTCATCTCCAAGATCCATAACATAAACCAGAGAAGTCTTGTGAGGACCCTAAGAGACAGCGAGGACCACGGCCAGCTCTTAGGTTCATATATGACCAAAGGGGACCGATGTGAGTTGGGATCTCCAGAGAAAGAGAATGGATAGGCTGTGTCAAGGAGACTTGATATGGGAATTGACTCGAGCAGATAAGACAGCCTGGAAGGTTCACCATGTGGTATGTGCAAGCTAAAGACTTAAGAAGTCCAGCATTTTAGTACAGTCTGGGTCTAATGCCCAAGAACCAAGCCAACATCTGAGGCAGAAGATAGAGAAGATGGGGAGATGGATATCCCACCTAAAAACACAGAATTTCCCCTTCCTCTCTATTCCATGCAAGTTCTGGGTAGATGAGATGGTGTTGCCTGCCCTGATGTGGGTGAATCTTTATCATCCACCGACCCAAATGACAATCTCTTTCAGAAACTCCCTCATAGACACACCCACAGATAATGTTCTTACCAGTTTTCTGGGCATCTCTTGTGTCTAGTCAAGTCAACGCAAAAAAAGTTAATCGTCTCAGAGTCTGATTTCCACTAAGCCCAAGTCAGAGTCATTCTGAGGTAAGTGAGCACCCTCGCCATTTCCTCTGCTTCCACAGGAAGATGCTGAGCGCCAACATTTTAAAGCCAGACAGACACAACTTAGCTTTAAAAAGGCTGGTGAGATGACTTGGTGGGTACAGGGGCTTGCTGTGCAACCTGGTGGCCTGAGCCCAATTCCCTGGACCCCATGTAAGGTTGGAGGGAGAAAACCTGTCCCGCAAAGTTATCCTCTGACCACCACATGTGTATTGTGGTGCATGTGTAACACAAACATAATACACTAATAAATAATAAACCTAGAATCGACTTGTCTCCAACAAACAAGACACCATCTAGGACAAAAACAAAAGTCTGTGGCTCAGATCTAGCCTGCAGCTGTGGTCTGTCTTTGAGGTCTCTCTTTACAAGTACAGGTGTCTGTCTGTCCCTTAGGCCTGTCATGCTTGGCTCTGCGTCAGTCATTGATTTTTTTTGTCACCACCTACAAGTGGACATTGTGGGATGCTGGGGAGAACAGGACCCCACACACGTGTACAGAAGGGATGGCAGTGTGTTCAGATCAGTGTCTGCTGGGTAGGTGTCTGTCCTTGGTTCATCCACAGAGCCCAGATTTAATTCCATCATGTAAGTAGCACACAAGACAGCTGGTTGTGATTTGTTATGTATATTTTTTGAGACAAGGTCTCACTGTGCAGCCCTGGCTGGTCTGGAATTCATTGTGTCGGCCAAGGTTACCTTGAACTTACAGGGATCCACCTTCTCTGCCTCCTGAGTGCTGAGATTAAAGATGTGTACAAACACACCTGGCTTGTTCATAATTTCTTGGGCTGTGACTTGTCACTAGCAGGCTACTAAACCGCTTCAGTTCTATACACCCAGCATCCCACAGAGCTGACACAATATGGTGGCTTAGGAAAAGAACAATGCCAGCTAAGTGAAGAGCCCACTAACTACATCCTTCAGGGCTGTGGCAGCAAAGGAGAGTCCCCTGGGATCCTCAGAGCTGTCTCTCAATTCAGGTTCTATCAGCCCTTCTGTCCAAATGCCTGTGACTTCAGCACTCAGAGGAGGCTGGAGAAGGAGATTGAAATAAGGCTGGACAGTGTAGACAAACTGTCACAAAAAAAAAAACCAAACAAACAGGGATGGCTACAGAGATGGCTGTGTGTCATGAGAAGCCAAGCTCAGATCCTTAGCACCCACATAAGCAGTGAAGCGTGGTTGTGTGTGCACACCTGTAATCCCAGTGCTGTGTGGGGGAGAGAGGGGGCTTTGCTGAGGCTTGCTGGCTGCCAGCCTAAGTCCAGGCTCACTGAGAGACCCTGTCTCAAAGGAACAAACCAGAGAGTGCGCTGGAATAGGCCACGCGACATCATCCGCTAGACTCAGTGTACTCACAAGTGTGTACCCCCAGGTATGCTCAAACACAACATAAAATAAAAAATTTAAAAAGAAGAAGATGCAGAACAAAAAGGGACAAAACCTATCTCTAGAACTATGTGTGCATTCATTAGGAAGACGTCAAGATGGGTGACCTCCAGCAGGCAGGACTATAAAGAATAGACTTCAGAGATGGGCCAGTTGTGGAAATCTTGGTGGTGAAGAAATCATCTGTTTAAGCAACAGATTGATGTTGAGTGGCGCACACCTTTAATTTCAGCACTCGAGAGGCAGAGCAGGCGGATCTGTGAGCTCGAGACCAGCCTGGTCTACAGAGCGAGTTCCAGGACAACCAGAGCTCCAGAGAAACCCTGTCTCAAAAGAAAATTCAGATTGGCTGGTTGCTGGCCCATACTTGCCCCTGTCAGATCTTGCACAAACTATCTTCTCCACCCAGACCTCAGTTTCCCCTGCTGTCAAATGAGAGGTGGGTAGATTTTCCACAGTTACTTTTGGCTTTCACAGGCTCTGCCTTCTGGCAACAACGTGGTTCTTTGGGGATGGACAGGAGTAAAACACGCGTGTGAGCATGAGCGTGCCTCTCTTACACGCGTGTGAGCATGAGCGTGCCTCTCTTACACGTGTGTGAGCATGAGTGTGCCTCTCTTACACGCGTGTGAGCATGAGCGTGCCTCTCTTACACGCATAGCCAGAGCTCTGCCCGCTGTGTAAAGGAGGGAGCAGATAACTGCACCCTTGGAAGATTCCTTCCTCCGGAACTCAGACCACACCAGAGCCAGCCGGGTTTCCACACCCTGGCTATTGCCGCGTTTTTCTGCCTTTCAGTCCCTTTAGGCTCAGCCAGGTCCCTGTGTAGTCACACGGCAGCTAGGACTCTAGGCAAGGAAGACAGGAGTGGGCAGGGCAGGAGGAGGCCTGGAAGAGGCCTGGGAAACACTCCCTCAGGGACCAGAAATCTGGCACCAGCGATACCATTAAGTCTATAAAATCAATTTCCTCTGGGATTAAGTGCTTGCTTGAGTTACTGTTTTTATCACTCAGTGAGTTCTCATTAATTGACTTATTCAAAATTTTCACTTGTTACAGTTGACTTCTCTGGGCTCGTGGCTTGTTATATTTCTTCTTTGGATGGTATATCAAATTTCATCTCTAACAACTCATTTATTTAAAGGGAATACACTCCAACCAAAGTCAACCAGCAAAGCTTGGTGTTTCCCCCTTAAGCTTCTTTCACACTGGTAGACAACTGTCCACTGCATGTCTTTTACAGATCAGGGAATTAGACATGCATTCAGGGTCAGCAGAATAAAATTCTGGATCCTTGCTGAGGTGGAGAGCAGAGGCTAGCTGGACCATCTCCACTCACTGTTTCCTCACCAGAACACTCTGCAACGTTTGGGCCTTGGCAGTCATCACAGGGAAGGGTCACCTCTGGAAATGAGCCGCGCTGGGGTAGAGGTTCTGGACAATGCCCAGAGGAAAAGTTTGTATAGGTGTGTTTAAAAGCAGAGTTACATCACCTTGTAGTACTCTGATACACGTCCGCTTCCCCAACTCACTTGGAGGTCATAAAATTGAGAGTAGAGGCTCTTGTCTCTCTGCCAAGGCATGCACCACCAGTGAAGGTAGCTAATAGTCTCCAGTGGACATGAACTCAGAAGAAACGAAACGAGAACATGAGGAACACAAGAATCATGAAAGAAAGGCCAAAAACCAGAGGAAGCAGAATTAATGGACCAAAAAGAACAGGAATGTGAATTAAACTTAATAAATAGCTTCAAAGTCTGAATAAAGGATATTGGAAACATGACACAGGGAATAACTTAACGACTTTGGGCCAAATGGAAATTCTGGATGTGAAAAATGCATAAGAGAAGAAATAAAGAACTCCCTGCTGAGTTGGAAAGTTCTTTTATGCCCTTCTTAATTTCTTTAAAATGTATGACTGTTCAAAGCAAACTGTCTACTGTCTACAAGATGAATGCTTTAAGAATAAGACACAGATTGAAGATAAACAATCGACAATGACGAGCTAGAGGCATAGGAAAGCTTTATTAACTATAAGTGATTAACACGCTAATGTCAGACAAAACATACCTCAGGATTAGACATAATGCCAGAGAAAGGAAGTTTCATAATAATAAAACATGAATTCATCAGGAAACATAATAACCCTCTAAGCATGTATGCATGTAATGACAACTACAAAATACTCAAAGAAAGTTGGCAGAATTCATGGGAGCACCAAACAGTTCCACAATCGGAATTGGACGCACCTTTTACCTCTTTCTCAGAAATTAAAATGGCTAGACAAAACTCAAGACCATGAAATTACAGAAGAGCTAGATGATAAATTAGCCCATCTTGATCCAAATGACATTTATAGCCTGATAGTCAACACCTAAAGATTACACCTTCTCTTCCAAGTACATAGGTGGAGGTGGGGGTGTAGCTGAGCTGGGGGTGTAGCTCAGGTGGTAGAGTGCCTTCCTGGCATGCAAATGTCTTCGGTTTAATTCCCTGTACCACATAAATCAGTGTGATGGTTTATACTTGTAACCCCTGGACTTTGGGAGGCAGAAACAAGAGGATTAGTGCACTTACATCCGCCACAAGCAGGTAGACCAGTCTACCCTTTGGGCTAAGTACACTTCGGCTTGCACCTCACCCCTGCAGTGGGACCGTACAGACCAAGATTTGGAAGTGACAGAGGAATTGGCTTTGTACTGCTTGTCACGCTCATCAGACCACGAAGAGCAGACTGAGTTAGTTATGGAAGTGGACCACCAATCTGATGGTGTTAAGGCCTTCGTTAGGACCCATCTTTCTGAGGCAGGAAGAAGGGGTTAGGTGGCATGGAAACAGGTGGAATGCAGCTTGTGTTCTCCTCCCTGTAATCCCTACTACGGAGAGGCCCGTGACAAACCTTGGGGTGCTAGACACACTATTGGGTCTTACAGGTGTGGCTAAGGGAGAGATGAAGAGACAGGTTTGAAGATAGAAGAGAGCTGAGGGAGTGGGGAAAGGCTATTCCAAGCTTCTCTGGGAGATCTGGAATCCGCGTGGGGTGGTGAATGGGAAATATTCTAGGCAGGGACAAGCCTCCTCACTTGTGACTTCTCTGTCCAGTCTATTAACTTCTTCATCCCTCCCCAGGATTTGGGGGTTGGGCCCCACAGTCCCTCCCCTAACCTTATACATGTGAATCTAACACTAAGATTCTCTAGCAGCAGCAACAACAGCAGCAGGAAGAAGAGGAGGAAGAGGAAAGGAAGAGGGAGGAGGAGGAGGAAGAGAAACAACAACAATAATAATAATAATAGGAAGAAGGAGAAGAAGGAGGAGGGAGAAGAAGAGGAGGAGGAGAGGAGGAGGAGGAGGAGGAGGAGGAGGAGGAAGAGTGCTACATGGCTGCATAGCATGTTTGAGGCCAATCTGGGTCATATGAAACCTATCTCCAAACAAAAACCAAACCAAATCAAACCAAAATAATTCAAGGTGCACCAGGAGCATTTTGATGGGATAGTATAGGGGATTATGTGATAAGTCTGAATACATTTTAAAAGACTGAAACCTTTTTGCTGCAACAGCAGTAGATTAGAAATCATTATCAATAAGCTATAAAGATAGATAAGAGTCCATATAACTGTATAGGTTTTTATAGTTATAATGTGCATGTTGAGGAAGGTCCTTTATGAAGTCTAAGTTTCTAAACCCATAGTAAATACTAGGAAAGAAATTGTGGAGATAAGAAAAGAAATTGCCGACCTGGGAAAAACAATAGAGGCCATTAAGAAAACAAAAGACATGGTTCTGAGAGATTAATGGAGATTAATGAGAGGAAGCACACCCACAAAAAGAGTTTTACAGACATGTTTGTGAGACTGCTATCCATAAGACCCAACAACCGAAAACAGCACAATTGTTTATAGATAAGCTGAATGTGGTGTGTCATACAATAGCATCTGATACAATAAAAGGGGAAGAATTGTCAACACATGCAAGATCCTGGACCAAGTTTTCCACCTTATTGAGGGACAGAAGCCAAACAGAAAGGAGCAGATCCTGAATGACTCATTATGTGCTCATTTATATATTTATATATTCATTTATATGCAAACAAAGAGACAAGAATCAACAGTGAATATGATTAAAAATGGCCACCGTAGGCAGAAAGATGGTTGTCTGGCAAACTCTTTGGGATGGTGGGAGAGATTGTTGCCTATCCTGAGAGTTTGGTGAGAGAGATGAGTTTATCACTGTCTGTGGAACTGGACACTTAAGATTTATGTGTTCACTTCTAGAAAGTTTATATAAAAAGAACTAGAAATGAACGTACACATTAACCCACTGAGAAATGAACGTTAGTTAAAATTGCTTATTGGGAGAGTTACAAATCCAGCAAAAAGAAAATATAAGGTGTGCCCTGTGTTACTGAGCTGATATTAGAGATATCAGTATGAAGATGTAACCATATATGTGTATAAAAATATCGCTTATGTAAGCTGTGATCCTGACAGCCTGAAATGTATATATATTTATACACACAACACCGGTATGATAATGGACATACACACATATGTGTGTGTGTGTGTGTAATCTCAGTTCTCAGAAGACCTAGAAATCATGACATATGCTGGATCACTTCCCATTAAGCAAATTAGAGCTCCTTGGGAGAAAGACTAGTTCCATGGTGGGGAAAATAAATCTGAGTGTAGAAGATCAGGTAATGTTTCTCCTACAGTAGGGACAGCATTCTAGCTTAATATAGTTTTCACTTTTATAATTAGATTAGTAATGAGAATAAAGTGATAATGAGGCTGCAGAGATGGTTCAGGGGTTAAGAGCACTGGCTGCTCTTCCAGGTGACCCGAGTTTGATTCCCTGCACCCATCCTGGGTAGCTCACAGCCATCTGTAATTCCAGCTCCAGGGAACCTGACAACTTTTAGTCTCTATGGGCACGAGCACGTATGTGCACATACCCACACACAGATTCACACACATGCTTTGATTCAAACTAAGACACATCTTTTAAAAAACTGGATGGATCCAAATTGAAGAACAGTCTACAGATAACTAGTCTATAGTCTTCAAAAGTGTGAAAAAAAAATCAAAGAAAAGGCTAGGAACCACTCTAGATTAGAGGAGAAAATAGAGATGCCATACACAGAAGCATCACCTAGCAGCTCAGCCCTAGAGCTAGTTTTTACATTCTGTGTGCCACCTAAAGTATGATTGAAATTAAGCATAAATTATTTTTATTTTTAATTTCATAAAGACTTTTTTATAAGAAATTATTTTGTTAAAAAATAAATTTTATAGCCAGGCACACACCTTTAATTCCAACACTTGAGTAAGCAGAGGCAGGTGAACCTCTGTGAGTTTGAGGTCTGTCTGGTCTACAAAGCAAGTTCCAGGACAGCTAGGACTGTTACACAGAGAAATGCAGTATCAAAAAGGACCCAATAAATAAATAAACAAATTGTATAAAAAATTAAAAACAAAGATATATGTCAGCACAAAACTAGACATGATCTGAATTAGCTATTGGTTTGAGAGGACAGATTCTTTTTTTCCATTACTGGGACCCAGGATGCAATTTGAATGTATACTCTGAATTAGTGAGCAGTATGTCATCAATGTTACACATTCCTTTTTGTTTTCAAGACAGGGCTTCTCTGTGCAACAGTTCTAGCTGTCCTGGAACTCGCTTGGTAGACCAGATGGTCTCAAACTCACAGAGATCCACCTGCCTCTGCCTCCCGAGTGCTGGGACTAAAGGCGTGAGCCCTGTCAATGTTACATATCCTTAATTTTATAAAGAAACTGTGATGCATAAGATAAAGGCTTTTGCTTTGTTTTGTTTGAGACATGGTCCCACTATGTAACCTTGGCTGGCCTGGTACTCACTATGTAGATTAGGCTGGTTTCAGACTCACAGAGATCCTCCTGTCTCTGTATCCTGAGTGCTGGGATGCATCACCACACCTGGCTTTCTTTTTTAATTTGTTTTTTAGATTTATTTATGAGTACAGATGTTTTACCTGCATGTATGTATTGCACCACATGTGTGCTTGCTGCCCACAGAGGGCATCAGATTCCTTGGAACTGGAACTGTGGATGGTTGTAAGCCACGATGCGGGCACTAGTAATCAATCCAGGATCCTCTGCAAGAACAAGTGCTCTTAACCACTGACCCATCTCTTCAGCACTGTTTTGTTTCTTCTTAAGGGACTAAATTACTGAGATATTTAGGGCTAGAGTTGTTGATATCTACAACTGACTCTCAAATGCTTAAAATGAATTCATATAATTAGAAATAAGTCGACAGCAATAAAGCAAATGGAGAGAGAAGTCTAAGTGACTGATAAATCTGGGCTGAGTGCACCATGGCTTATTTCCATCTAGGTTTGTGTACGTGTACTCCACGATGTTCTGACATTCACAGAGTCAGCCGGTGATGCATTCCCCAGAGCAGCTCTGTTGTTGAACAACATGTGATGTGTGTATATAGCAACATGATCTAGGATCTAGGTCTTTAATGCACACTACCTTATGAACGAAGTGAAAAGTAGGGTGAGTCCCTTTTGCTATAAAATGTTCCTGAGAAAAAATAAAGTTTGCAGCTTGATCAGAAAGCAGACTTTCTGTCATTTCTCATCTCTCTTGTCCCTCCATTCCTCTCTCTTCCAGGTTACCAGGGACGCTGGTTCATGTCCCACTGGCCAGGACAAAGCCCCAGTCTTAAACATACCTTCATTTCCTATATTCCTTGTCCATGTTGTTCTTTGCTGTGGTATCTGGTGGTCTCACCAAGCTTTTCCTATGACAATGTAGGCATTTTTTTAATGCCTGGTTTATCATAACATTTTCCATATATCAAGTTTTATTTATACCTAATGAATAATGATATGTAGATATGCCAAGATGAAGACTAATAATCTAGTTGAAGCATCTTGACTTTTAGTACTTACTTAATGCTTGCAGTGAGATCTCTATCAGCTGCTGTTGTGTTCTATTTAGAAGAGAAAAGTATTTAAAACATTTTTTGCAAAGCTTAGAATAAATTACTGTATCTTTCTGTCAGTGGTCAGCAGTTTGGGATCCAAGCAATGGGAAGTACATTTTCCCACAGATAGTCTGGGATGCAAACCACATTGTTCATGCTGTTGAAAAAAAAAAAGAAATGAAAAAGAAAAGAAACAATAAAAATAAGATACTGGACGAGTTTGAAGTGCTTGGGCACAATGGCAGGTTCCTTTGTTGAGAAGCGGATTTTCTTAATGCCGCGAAGCTAGATCGTTATCATGCATTTCTGAGCAGGAGACAATGAAAACGACCCAGCTGAATAAAAGAACAGATAAGAAATATGCTGTGAGAAAGACTGGGAGGAGGCCAGCAAGTGCCCAGGCTCTCATTGAAAACAAATCGCCTGAGTGGGGAGAGAGGCTTGCCTTATCCTACAGCGTTCTTTTTATAGCTCTGATCGGAACTGTTTTCCCTTGGAAATGAATGGAGTGCCAGGGAACGCTGCGTGGCCTTGTCTCCTGGCCTCTCCATTGCTCTGTGCCACCATGCTAATGAATTATTGCTCACCGTCACCCTACCCATCCCATTACCATCCCTATCCTGGCTTTAGAGACAGAGCTTCAGTGAGGCCAGGGCTGAAGGGGGTGACACTAACGGGCCTTCAGTATGTGAGGGTCATGTGGCTAAGGATGGCAGGCAGCTGTCCTGGGGGTTTTCTACGTCCCTGTCCCCGAGGGCAGAAGAGGAGGTGTGAGTCGAGCTGATGCAGGGGGAGGACTACAGTAGAACAACAAGGAGTCCCAGCCAGGAAGAATGCTCCCCATGGTGTGAAGCATTGAACCCATCCTCTCCTTCGCCGTAACTCCATAACTGTATGCGTGTCTAACACACAAATGCTCAGCTGGTTGATGGATGGGCAGATCCTCACATAGGGGCATATCAAACATGGCCAGAGACACGTTGTTGTGGGTTAACTTGATCGGTCAAAGAGAAGGGATCAAACACTCGCCCAGAGTCACTGCCATTTCTGGGGCTGTACAAGTCGTATCTACGTGATATGGATTCTTCAATTCAGATTTCAGGCAGTTCAGTTCTTGGTCGTTTATGACATAGAAGGGAATGGGTGAGGCTCCGGGAAGATGGTAGAACTTAACCAGTCATGGCACCTGCCCTCTTATCGTGAACCATGGGCCCAGAAAGGGAGGCGTGCGCCCCTGACACCATGAGAGTCTGAGACTATGAGAATGGCAGACTTAGAAATCCCGTCCAAGTCTGTGAGATGCCAAAAGGAATTTGTCAAAAGTCCAGTTTGAGAAATAGAACTGGAGGTATGGTAGCACTCCAGGCTGGCATGGCGACACACTAGACTGGCAACGCTATTTTCCTTGATTTTTTTTAAATTTAATTCTTACAAAACTTGCTGTACTGGCCAAAAGATAATAGGTTCTTTTTTGGAACCTACTGTTGTTATTTTGGTAATGGTCATGTTGTCAAAGTGCCTTATAAATATTTATGTTTTAGGTCCTGCCTTAATTACTTTTCTGTTGCTATGATAAAAACACCATGACCAAGGCAATTTGTAAAAGAAAGCATTTAATTTGGGGCTCAGGGTTTTAGAGAGTTAAGGTTCATAAGCATCATGGTGGGGAGCAGACAGGCAGACAGGCGTGGCGCTGGAGCAGTAGCTGAGCGCTCTCACCTATCCACAAGCATGAGGTAGAGATAACTGGCAGTTTTAAAAGCCTGGGCTTTTAAAACCTCAAAGCTCCCCCCGGCCCCCTACTCAGTGACATGCTCCCTCCCACAAGGTCACATCTGATCCTTTCCAAAGAGTTCCACCAACTGGGGACTAAACGTTCAAATATCTGAGTCTATGGGGACCATTCTCATCCTGACCACTACAGACCCATAGATCTGAGCTGCTTTAACCCCCATCACGGCAGTTTCTTTGTGTAGTGGGCAGCAGTCAGTGCAGAACTGGTCTGAACTGGTCAAAGTGTGGTTAATAAGCAACCATGAATGCTTATCCCCAAATGGGGCATTTTTATCCACACCCACCCTCTGACAAAGCTCTGGGAATGTCATAGAAGAGGACGCAGAAAGGACGTAAGGCTGGGAACCAGGAGGAGGACTGTGGAATATGAGGCCTCTGGACCTGACCTGGCCATTGCCTTCATAAGCTCACAGAAGCTGTGTCTGTCTGCAAAGACCTGAACAAAATCAAGCTTCCCGAAGTTCCAGAAAGGATGGGAAGAGCTCTCAAGGCCTCCCTTCTAAGTAGGGAGCTGCTGACAGTTGACAGCCACTGGAAAAGGAGAGTCATTTTCTCTTGTGGGTGTAGCTACTGGTAAGTTGCCTATGCTTCGGTGCCTGGACCTAAACCCATCCACATATGGGCAACAATTGCTGGATTAATTAGAAGGCATAAAATTGAGAGGGGGTGTGTTATGGGGGAGCTGAGAGGGAGCTAGAGGGGGAAATATGTAGTGGATATGATCATATTTTATTGTATACATGTTTGGAATTCTCAAATAATAGAAAATTTAAAGCTCTAAATATGAGTAGCAATGCTATTTTCACCCTATTCATGATAATACAGAGGCAAAGATCAGTGAAATAGCTCACTAGTATCACCAGAGGCAGAGTGAGCGTATGTGGTCTAGTGAGCTTATACCGGCTCCAAACTGTGTATATTTAGCAATGCTGCGCACTGGTCACCGAGACAGGCACATCATGCAGGTTAATTCATTTTTCCCATTTGGTTTTGGTTTTTGAGATAGGGCTTTGCTACATAGCCCAAGGCTAGTCCCAAATTCATGATCCTCCTGCCTCTGTCTTCCAAGTGCTGGCATCACAGAGTACATTACCCTCACAGGTCCTTATTTTTCCCATTTTTTAAAAAAAGTATGAGTTTCAGAGATTAAATTATTTGATCAAGTTATACCATTTATAAATTTCAAACAGGAAATTTAAGCTTAGGAATATATATTCTCAAATGTGTAATTCTCATTATCTATTAAAAGAAAGTCAGGCCAGGTGTGGTGACTTACTCCTTTAATACCAGAAATCAGGAAGCAGAGGCAGGTGGATCTCTGTGAGTTCAAAGCCAGCCTGGTCTACGTAGTGAGTTCCAGAACAGCCAGGACTACATAGAGAGACCCAGTTTCAAAAAACAAGCAAACAAAAATATAAACAAAAATAGGAAAGTCATCAATGGTATTCCCCAGCTGTGACCTGCCTTGCAAGATGTACCACTGATGTAATGATGACGGGAGGATTATGGGATATCGGATATCCAGCTGCTTTCTGGCTGGAGTTGAGATCTGCCCGACAGGAGATAATTCAGGCTTGGTGCCATCACCCTGACTAAAATGTCATGGCTCAGAAGATCCTAGTCTCTAAGGGGTAGCCTACTGTCTTAGAGTCTCTACTGCTGTGAAGAGACACGTGACCGCCTCAATTCTTATAAAGGAATGGATTTAACGGGGGGGGGGTGGCTTACCGTCTCAGAAGTCCATTATCCTCTTAGTCCACGTGGGGCATGGCAGCATGCAGGCAGATGTGGTGCTGGAGAAGGAGCTGACAGAACTACGTCTTGATCCACAGACAACAGAAAGTGAACGGTGACACTGGGTATAACTTGTGCACAGGAGACCTCAAAGTCGACCCCCACAGTGACACACTTCCTCCAACAAGGCCATCCCTCCTAATAGTGCCACTCCCTTTGGGAGCCATCTTCTTTCAGACCACTGCACCTGCTATTGTTTAGACAAATTAACTTGTTGTTCAACTTCCATCTACATATTTACGTTCATCCCCACAGTTAATGCGCAGACTCAGAACTAGCTAGATGGCTGAGAGGGGTGACTATGGAGTTCTAAATAGGACATTAATATCAGCCCCCACAGGGAGCAGAGAGCACAGCTAGGGAGGCAGCAGAAGGAATGTAAGAGCTGGAGGATGGGGAAGCAAGCTGTCCCCTGCACACGACAAAGCTGTGACACTCAAGAACTCACTGTGGCTGTGACTGCCTGCACCAGGTCAAGCCGAGATCAGCTTACTCTGCCACAGGCAGCACTAGCTGGACTCGGGGTAACAGAAGAAAGGAGGGGCCTTTAGGGTGAGAAGGTGCCTGCATCAGATCCTGTCTCCAGGCTCCTGCCCTGACTCCCTTTGAGGATGAATAGTGATGTGGAAGGGTAAGCTGAGTAAGCTTTTCTCCTCAAGTGCTTTTGGTCACGGTGTTTCATTACAGCAACACTAACCCTAACTAAGACACTAAGACAGAGGGGACAGGTTGGGGATGTTGTGGGAGAATGGGAAGGAGGAGTTGGGGATGGGTATGATCAGGATATACTGGATACAAGTATGAAACTGAAAGAATAAGTAAAAGAGATTGAAAATAAATCCTAACTTCCAAGGATCTAATATTGGGAAGTGGGGCCTTTGGGAAGTAATAAGGTCAAGGCAATGAGGTGCAGCCCTCATGGTGCAACAGTGTCCTTGTACAACAGCGGTGGCACGCACCTGCCATCCAGCATGCAGGGAGCTGAGGCAGAGGCCAGTATGAGTGCCACAGAGAAACTTGGCCTCAAGAAACATACAGGACCCCAGAATACTCACGAGCTTATGTTCAACCATGTAAGCAAGAAGGCAGCTGTAAGATGCCAGGGTGAGAATCCTCACTAGTACCCGGCTGCGCTGACACGTGACCCATGACTTCCAGGGCTACGAGGAATAAAGACTCTGGGCTCATACACTGCACCTCTGTCCGGCACTTTGCTCTGGGAGCTCAAACTCACTAAGATGGGGTATTGGTTCATCATTCTCATCGATGAGGCAAAATAACCCGACAAAGGGGACTGAAGGGAGCAAGCGTTGATTCTGACTCACCATGTGAGGGTGCAGTCCACCATAGAGGGAAGGGCGTGGCCTCTACCATAGAGGGGAGGGTGTGGCCACAGGAGCCTGAGACAGCTAGTCTCGGGGTATTAGCAGTCAGGAAGCATAAAGAGATGAATTCTAGGGCCTAGCTCACTTCCTTTAAAAATGTATTTATTCACGGGTAGGTGTGTGTGTGTGTGTGTGTGTGTGTGTGTGTGTTTACAAACTCGGAAGTCAGAGGCCAGCCTTCAGCAGTTGATTCTCTCTTTCTACTGTAGAGGACTGAACTCAGGTTAACAAGTGTTCACGACAAGTGCTTTTTCCTGCTGAACCATCTCACCAGCCCCTGCGTTCTCCTTTTCATTCCATCCAGGACCCTGGCTCAGGGAAGGATGCTACCCACAGTTAGAGCGGACCTTCTCACCTCTGTTAACCTGATGGAGAGAGTCCCTCTCAGGGATGCCCAGAGTGTTCTGTTCTAGAGGATTCTAGATCCTGTCAAGTTGACAGTCACGATTAAGCAGTACAGAGCTGGAGCGATGGCTCAGAGGTGAAGAGCACTGGCTGCTCTTCCAGAGGATCTGGGTTCAATTCCCAGCACCCACATGGTGGCTCACAACCATCTGTTATGAGATCTGGTGTCCTCTTCTGAAATGCAGGCATACGTGCAGGCAGAACACTGTATACATAATAAATAAATAAATAAATATTTTTTAAAAAATATTAACCAGTACAGTGTCTCTCTTCTGAAACTGTCCCAGGTCCTCTTACAGATGTCCCCTTGATGAAGTCAGACCCACAGAAGATGGTCTCCCTCTGACTCACTAAGTAGCTGACTCAGGACCTCCAGTATAGCTGAGAAATCTCTTCATCTTTGCTCCATGATATAACCTAGTCAGAGGAATACTATCCCGCCCCATATATGGGACTCTCTTGCCTGCACTCACAGGGAATTGTGTGTAGCGTGTATGTGGGAGTCTGGCATTTGGGGGCTGTCTTTATAGTTCTCTATACTATGCCAAAGTTGTTCCTAGGACTGAGCCTGCCTTGGCCTCCTTCAGGTGAGAGCATGGCCCCATTATGAAGGCATGGCAGAAACAGTCTCCACCAGCTGCCTGGTCTCTGGGGTTCTGTGTTTCTTCCTCATGTTCATGCCTCACACAGCACCCATCAGTCTGCTTTGGCCATGGATCAGCAATTGCAATAAGAGATTTCATGGGAAAGGGGTGACATTTATGTCTAAAATTGACTTGGTCTGACCTGGGTATTATCTTTTAATTATCGCGGCTTCCCCTCTTCCCCATTGTTGTTGACAGTCAAGACTTAATTGTAGGTATTATTTATTGAAAGAGCTAAAGAGGAAAAGGCCAAGGTAACGCCTACCAAGTGAAAGGAAGCAACAGGCCTAAAGACATCAGAATGTCAATTGATGGAACTGGCTGCTAGACTTAAAGATGTTATCATTAAGCATCGTGGGAAAACAGTATCTTAATTCAACCAATTCAATTCAATCTGCTAACGGAACCCTGCTGCTGTTTCAACGTTCGTCCACTCAGACCCTGGTTATGTTTTGCTTTGTTTTCGTCGGCTTCCATTTTCTCACATATACACTTAGGCCTCAAAGGGGCTGAACCAAAAAAGAAGGCCAGCTGGGACACCAAGATCATTTGTAAGAAAACTATTTAAGGCTTTCAGCCTCATCCAAGAATGTCAGGCACTTCAATATCCTACAAGAAAGATTTCATAATGGCTGTGTCTAAATAGACTACTTCTGCTCCAAAATCAAACTTGGATGACAATCACACTATCGTCAGCACCCCCAAACCATCGCCACTGCCATCAGAAGGTGGCCTTTGTACATCTTCAAGATGGAAGAGTCTCAGGAGATTTATTTCTGCCATTTCCAATGCATCAGCCAGTAACTCTGATGTTCTCACAAAGGTTCTGCTCCTGAGGACGGGGTGAGGCAAGATTTTATTCTGTTTTGTTTTGTTTTCTGAAGACACGGTCTCATGTAGTCTGGCTGTGCCCCCAGTGTACTGTTACCTTGAACTTGTGATCCTCCTGCCTCTACCTCCTGAATGCTGGGATTATAGGCATGGCTGCCATGTTCTGTTTACATGGTGATGGGGAGTAAACCCAGGGCTTTGCCCATGCTAGACAGGCATGCTACCAACTGAGTTACATCCCCAGCCCTGTGAGGAGCATTTTGTCTAGCTTGAAAGGCAGGGGAAATTTTGTGATCTTCATATCTTTGGTCCCAGAGGGGATCAGCATGAGTCTGGAATATTCTTTCAGTGTCCCTCTGTCCACTCACTCTTTCCAAACAGCTTCAACCCTGAAGGCCTCCAAGAGTTTAAACATCTTCCTGGATCTGTAATGAATCTGTGTAATGAAGATGCTTATAAATATTACAAGAGATTTATTGCTTTGGTGTGAATTTCTCTGATACCAGCAGGGAGTTTTTAAACAGAGCTGGCAACAAGGAGCGTACGGTCAGAGAGTCAAGTTACTGTTTTCTTTCTTTCTTTTCTTTTTTTAATTGTTGTCTGCCAAGGACAATATATTTTTTTTCCTTCTTCAAAATAAACTCTGTGCAGGAATGTGCCTCAGCAAATGGCTGGGGCTCTATTATATTTCATGCAGCTTTCTAAACAATATCCAAGCTTCGGCTGGCCTGGTGTCAAACAGAAGGCAACCAACAATAGCAAAATCCCATTAAAGCCAAGAAGGTTCCTTCCTGAGGTGAGCCTGGCCAGAAATAGTCATCTTGGCTCATTCTCCAGTTTGGCACCAGGGACTAATAACGCAGTCTCCTAATGGAAATAGTCTAATTTCATCCAAGAGCTGCCCCAGAGAGAGCCGGGCTGACGCACTAACAGTCCATATAACAACATTCTTCTTGGAGTGCTGAACAATGGGCCTTTGGGAGAGACTGTGATAAACCACGTCAGACTCCGGACAAACATGAGTGTAAAAATAGGCTTCAGAAGCATTGACACAGCCACCCAATTTCTCAGGAGGAAGGCCCTTGGAGGCGGGCTCATTCAGAAGACTTGTTGGGAATACTTCATCAGATGCAGGGGGAGGGGAAGAGGGGAAAGAAAGAAAGGAGACAGAGAAAGAGTGAGGATGGTGGAAAAGTAGAGATGATGAGAAATGAAAGAGAGGAGAATGGTCATTGTTCGGGATTAGGCAACATAAATTTCACACACACTTGTGTGAAATTCCCGTTAACATTCCAAGGCTGCTATCTGCAAGGATCAACCAGGAGGAATTCTGCTT